>BQNB010005830.1:3421-55090 GCA_026074375.1 Tanacetum coccineum | reverse complement strand
TGAGGTTTTTAGTGCTTTCCGAGAAGTTTTCCCGTGTTTAGTGAGAAATCGTCATGCAGCGCATACTGGTACAACAGTTTATTCGAGTGTGGAGATTTTATGAAGTTGGGAATGTGTTAACGGGTTTAATTATTTAATAAATTCATAATGATATGATAACGTGGTTTAAAACATAAATTGTGAGTGTGAGATTTGAAAGTTATCAGAAACACGGTTGTTTTCGTAAAATTCGATAAAAGACTGTAACGGTCATAAAAAGGTAAAATTTTGGTTGAATATAAGTTGTTAAGCCTTATTTTGTGGTTTGAAGTTTTTTTAAATAGATGAGCGAGGTTCGGTTGAGTTTTGTCAAAAATTCATGTTTTCGGTCCGGAGTCGGCCGATAACGGCTCAAAATGAATTTTTGTAGCAATTTAATATGATAAGTGTCGTGTGAATAACCTAGGTTTATGGAAAAATGATTTTAAACGCAATGGAAATGATAACTAAGTTTGGGTGACGTTTTAAATAGATGAATATTGAGTTTTTAAGTGATCCCGACACAAAAAGGAAGACCCGAGACCCTCCCTAGGATCCAATCGGTCAAAAGAAGTCAAGAGGAGACCAAATGGCTATTTTTAAGCTAGCATGTCTTGCATAGTACCCTTTTTATTCCACCACCTCAAACATTTTTGGTTCATGCACCATTTTGAAAATCAAAAACACAAAAAAATCTCTCCCTCTCTCTCTCTATATTCGGACAAACACAAGGAAGAAGAAAAACAAAGATTTTGAAGATTTTCACAAGAACACGGGTTAAGAATAGTTAGTGGGTTGATAGTTAGTAGACGCGGGTTATATAAAGGTGTACAAATTCGTTCCTTTCGCGTCAAAACCGAACCAAGGTCATCCAAACTTGTAAGTTTTCTAAACTTTGTTAAAAGTTGTACTTTTGTGGTTATTAAGGTGTTAACACACTAGTTGTACAAGTTGATCGTCGTAAAAATTGAATCTTGGAAACAAAAAAGTATAAAAAGGGGGTGTTTATGCTTCGGCTAAAAAGGAAAGAAAGAAAGGAATTTTGAGTTTAAATAAAATGGTTGTTATGGTAATTTTCATTTTATGAAAATGCTTAAAGGGGCTTATTTTGAGGTTTTGCTTATTTAATAAGCTAAGTTATAACTTATTAGGCTTATGTGATATCCGGTTCGGGTTGTTTCGGTGTGGGCTCGTCCCAACCGGCTCGTTTGGTGGTTCGGCCCAACCCACTTGTGGTTGTGGACTCGGTGTGGGCTCGGCCCAACCGAAGGGTGTGTTTGGTTTATTCCGGCCCAATAAGGGTCCGTTTGGTTGCGTTGGTTCGACACCAAGGAGGGCTCGGCCCACTTGGACTTGGTTATTGGACTTAGTTTTTGGTTTTGCGCTTTTTGTTATTGGACTCGGCTTATTTTGAGCTTGTAATTTCGGCTTATATATTAAGCTTATAGCTTATTTGGTTTTTGGCTTATATATTAAGCTTATAGCTTATTTGGTTCTCGACTATTATATTAAGCTTTTAGCTTATTTGGTTTTTAAACTATATAAAAAGCTTATGGCTAATATTCGATTTGGCTTAATGGGCTTAAGGCCCATTGGATTTTGGTTTATATTTTGAGCTTATGAAAAGAGGTATGGACTAAGTTTTTTCTATCGGGCAAAGTATTTAAGACCATAAAGGGCCGTAAGGCCCAATAGCAAGAAAAATGAAATAGTGGATTTGTAAATGGATTAAAGGACTTGTGTTGGACTAAGAGAGATATTTTGTTGGACTTGTCGAATGTAAGGGGGTTATTTTGCTACGGTTTGATAAAACATGTTGAAGGTATTGATATTGTATTTGTCAAAAAACGTCGGGTTGTGAAAAAGTATTTTGGATTAAGGTTTAAGACCTTGGAAAAAGTCATAAAGACATACGGGTCATGCCGAATTTTCGAAATGAATTTATACTTAGAAACTTTGCTTAAAAAGGGGTAAGATTTTCAAGATTTTAATAATAAATAGTTATTTTACTTGAGAATTTAATGCAAGACGAAAGATGTAATTTCTCGAAACCTTTTTCTTAAACATTTAATATTTATAATCGTTGTGTCAATTTTAAATTGAGGAAATGGAAGATGATTCTTATGGAAAGTTTAGTGTCGAGGTAAAAGCTAAGGGTCATGGACATATTTAATGACGAGACGTTGTACCCTGTTAGCTTGATAATAAGACGAAAATAATAATAAAATGTTATTATTTATTTAAAGTATTAAGTATTTATATGTATATATATTGTATCGATTACGGAAATATGGATTATTTATCTGCGGCTTTGGAGTTTTTACTCATTTCTTTTTCGTCAGATTTACGCGGAGTATTTTGGTCGATTGTATCGTTCAACGATTTGAGGTGTTTGAGCTGTATTGTATTGATGTCGCACTTTGCCCAAGTATTGGTAATAAGACGATGGTTTTTGTAATGAGTTAAAGGTATGAGATAACGAGTTTGTAATGATATGAATTGGAAATGGGATTTTGGTTAGAAAATGAGGATTTTGCGTGAGTAAAGATGAACTCTTGTACAATAAGATAATTTTGTTAGAGTATTGATATAGTGAGTATATATTAGGTCGTTGCCGGGTACATTGTGCGCTTGCATAGAGATTGATTGTGTTCTGTCTTATTTGAGATTGTGCGGTTGCTTTTGATTGCTGATTGAGGTGAGTTCTCGTAGCCCCACTTTTTTTTGTTTTTTTCTTTAGGGGAAAATGTTACTAAAATGTGTTTTGAAATGTTTTTGAATTGATTTGTGCGAAATGTGGTTTTGTTTTTGGGACAAGATATGTGCTTATGACTCATATGTGAATATTATGTGTTGCATGATTGTTTGGGTCGGATAGGTATGCCTACCTAGTGTTTATGAGATTATTAGATCGGATGGGTACGCCTACCCAGTGTTTATGAGATTATTGGATCGGATGGGTACGCCTGTCTAGTGTTTGTGAGATTATTAGATCGGATGGGTATGCCTATCCAGTATTTGTGTGATTATTAGAGCGGATGGGTACGCCTACCCAGGTTTGTGTGTGGTCCTGCCCTAATTTTAGAGCTCCAGCTGGTAGGCCCTTTAGGTGCGTAAGTGACATATGGTTATTGATTAGCGGTGATGCTAAGGTTATTTGCATATATTCACTGTCATATAGCACTATTGTCCACTGTTGAAATATTGGCACAGCTTTTGGGTTTAAGGTCAAACCTACGAGCTCACCAACATTATTGTTGACGTTTTCTTTTTTAGAGTATATTTTTAGGCTGTGTCAAATCAAGGTATATGAATGGTATCTGGAAGAGAAAAGGATATGTAACAAAGGGTAACTGGGTCGAGATAGGTTTTGAGTATTTGGTTTTGTCAAGTTTTTACTTGTAAAATTTATGTAAATCCAAGTTTCATTATTGTAAATTGTGAAGTGTATGATCTTGTATCTTGTACGATGAACGGTATCGTCGCATCCTGTGTTTCCGCCACTGACGGGGTGTGACACTATACCCTCATATCGTTTATCCATATATTCAAAACCATTATTTTTTATAGGCGTTCAACTTTTACGTTTGTAGCTCTTTGTGAGTACATAAAGAGATAAGATCTATTCATTCAAGGTATTATTATTTCCGTAGTTTTTTTATTATTTTACTTGTTATTGAATCGCTTGATGATTATATATATGACGTTAAATCATGTCATTGATTCGCCATGCATTTATGTGTATTTTCCAACTGTTGTCTATTAGTGATTGAACAAATATGTTTTCGGAGAGGAGGTAACGAGTCAACTATTCGACTTGTTGATTCAATTGCTTATGGTCATCAACAGAAGGTTTTGGATTTAGAGATATTTGAATAAACAATCAAGCACTAACGTGTTGTATTAATTCCATTATGTATTACTGTTTTGTTTAACAGAGCACTAACATGTATTAATTCAATTATGTATAATTGTTTTGTTTCACAGAGATAAGGTTGCAGCTTAGCCAAGCACTTCGTTGGTGATGGTATGACAAAAGGCATCAATGAAAACAATACCATCACAGATTTTCACAGTTAAGTGTTCATATGCAACCTTACTACGATGCGATATGAAAGGGTGTTTCAATCTCAAAGTGATGAAAACAATCTCATTATATTAGCAGACCCTACGGGCCATAACATCACATAGTATTATAAAATTGGTCGCGAGCTAGATAAGGGAGAATATGAAGTAACTCATTTGTGTACGCATATAAGCTCAGGCCAAAAATTCGCGTGCAAATCAATATCAAAGACGAAACTTAGAACGGTTGTAGATATCGACGATGAGTTGTTGATGATGATCAGTTAGGGATCCGACATTCTGGAAGGATGAAGATTAGACCATCTCGATTGCCAAACAAGAGTGATGTCTCAATAGCTAATGTTGGTTTCATCGTGGATGCATGGCTGCATGATGGTTGGTGTGAAGGGATTGTGGTTCATAAAGAATCTGATGATAAAATCCATGTATATTTTCTAAGTTTGTAAAGGCTTATCAGTTGATATCTTTATTATATTTATTAAAGCTAAAGTATGTTCACTAAAGTCTCATTTGTGTTTCAGGGTAAAACAAAAATCACTTATGGGGTGCAAGGATTTGAGATATTTAGAAGAATGGTCGAGAAACTAGTGGAAACAAATGAATATCAGACCCGATCTGGTTTGTTTAGTTACTTCTGCCACTAAAACAATTCAGTCATTCTCTATGATAGTTATTTTAAAAAAAAGTAACCTGATCATGGACAAAAGCAGTACAGAAACCATGTTTGGTGCACATTATATGGCTCAAGAGGTCAACATGTCTGGCCATCACATAGCCACACATGACCTATACAAGAGAGTTGAGAATTGCTAATATTGGTTCTCATGTTTGAAAGTCGGAACTGGTTAGGGACTGAAATAGGTACTAAGATCAGTTAAGCACACTTAGATAAAAAATATAGGGTTAATGGCATATAATAGCAACGTACTTTTCAATTTGAGCCGTTATCAGATACGAACTTTAAAAAGTATCACAATACCCATCCAACTTTCAAAATTTGTGCTATTATCATACTTTTGATGGCGTGTCATGTTATAAATGGTGCCACGTGTCAGACTTTCAGGTATGCCACGTTAGTGCCACGTCATTGACACGTCATCAAAAGTATGATAATAGCACAAATTTTGAAAGTTGGATGGGTATTGTGATACTTTTTAAAGTTCATATCTAATAACGGCTCAAATTGGAAAGTACGTTGCTATTACATGCCATTAACCCAAAAAGGGGATATCATAACTTTCTTATAAGTATTCTTTATATACAAGCAAGAAATTCATACATCTTAGTTATCAGTTGTAACAAATACGAAGACATTGGTACAAAAAACCGAACATCTATTACTGAGCGTACCATACACCTTGGATTTTCACAGGGACCTTAGCACCAAGATCAGTATCAGAAGGCTGAATACTCTCAAACACACCAATCAACTTTTTGATATCAGGTTTGCTTGAAGCAACACTCAAAGTAATCTTCCCTACTAATGCTGCAACGTTCTTTACATTTTCTTTAGATAGCTCCTCTTCGTCTCCTCTCCCACCAACTGGAAAAATTGTTACAATTCAGAAATTCATTCATCTGATAGAACAATTCAGAAGAAGGTCTGTTGTCAAAATCCATTCTTTATACTTATAATCTACTGAATCTATAAGCTCATTCTATACATTTTCTTTCTCGTAGTTCGTAGGTACTAGAAACTCAGTTAGCTCAATACAACTACATATTGGTTGTTGGTGAAGAGGAAATCAACTCCAAACAGGTACACATCTTTTAAATTGACCAGACACATGCATATGGACTCAGCCCGTTTTAATGTTAGAAACGAGTCAAGGTACAAAGTCGGATATCATATAGTTATTATAGAATTATATCTTTGTAATTGTAAATAAACTTTTGGGTCACTTCCAACTCTTTTAGACCCATACGTAGAAGTACTTTTGACTGTCAAACTCAAGTAGCTTATTTTGTTTCCAACTAATCTGTTTATTTAATGTATTTGCAGGTGAAAGAGCTGATTGATGCAGCTGGTTATTATGTTTAAATTGATTAATCTGCTAGAACAATCCAGAAGAAGGTATGTTGTCGAAATCCGTTCTTTATACTTATTGTTGATAGAAATAATGCCTAAAAACATTATTAATATTTTTCACATCTTTACGTTTTGATAATCACAAAATATAAAAACGTTCAATGTAAAATTAAACGTAAACAAGTAATTAGTAGTAAATATGCATTTCGAAAATTATATCACTTAAAAGTATGAATAAATAAATGTTTAAAGCATATAATGATCAAAGGAAATTTTTATTCAACCTCACACTTTTATAAAATGTTGTAAACATTTTTATAAACATTACAAAACATTTTCTATAATTAAAAGAAATGTTTTATTTAAAATAAACATTTTAAAATTCAAATTTTCGGACCTAAAACAGCTAGAAAAGTTCTAGAAAATCCCCCTACACAAAAGACAAACCGGGGAGCCCCTAGTCTAGGGCGGCCCCCTTAAATACACGGACGGCCTCCTTAATTTTAAGAGGACCGCCCACCTATTTAAGGGGACCACCCATAGGTAGACGCTCCTCCAGTTTGTCCTATAAATACTAGATTTTCCCCACTATTTTCTTACTTTTTACACTCATTCTTTCTGTTCTAAAACAGCCCACACGTCTCATTAAAACCCTTTGATCATCTAATCATAAAGCTTTGTTTTCAAGTGATTCAAGCTCAATTCTTCAAGTGCAAGAGAAGAATACTTCCATCATCAAGTGAAGAAGTATTACACCTCAAATATGTATTGCAGTCTTGTTGCATCCATATCACAATTTGTAAATCATTTGTAAATCTTGTAAAGTTGTGTAGTAGATAAATCTTTGTGATTGTCGTAAGTATAGTTGAATCTATTGATTCATCCAAGTTGTGATAGTTAGGTGTGAAAGTAGAAGTGAAGTAGTGAAGTAGTGGTGTGAAGATAACTAAGGTGTGAAGAAGTTGTGTAGTTGTGAAGTTGTGTTGTGAAGTCGTGAAAGTAGTGAAGAAGTTGTGAAGTCGTGATAGATTGGTTCTAGCTAAGATTAGAACTCGACATCTAGCTTAGTGTCAGAAATTGATATAAGCGAAAGTTGTGTACGGTTTTCTCCGCCATAAGGGAGTTTGTTGACATAGTGAAGAAAACTCTCGAGTTTGGTGCTCGAGGAGTGGAGTAGGGCGAAGAGGTGCTTCGTTACCGAACCACTATAAATCCTCGCGTTGTGGTTTGATTGTTCTTACTCTTATCTCTTGTCTTACCTTATTTGCTCATACTATCCTATTAATTGTTTAGATAAGTATATTGTTTATATTGTGCAAGTGTTGAATTCACATAAAGTCGAATCTAAGTTTTTATTAACAAACATAAACATTAAATTAAAAAGCGGTAAACTATTCAACCCCCCTTCTAGTTTTCCACAATTGGTATCAAGAGCTACGTCAAACAAGATTTTTAAAATAAATTGTATTTTAAAACTTGAATCGATCTATGGAATCGGAAAAATATTTAGAAGGGCAATCTATGCAAAGACCACCACTATTTGAAAGTGATGGATTTATTTATTGGAAAAATAGATTCGAAACTTATGTGAAGTCAAAAGATCTAGATCTTTGGCATGTTATTACCGATGGTGATTTTCCTCCTATTCAAAATAATCCCGAAACTAAAAAGGATGAAGTTGTACCTTTTCATAAACAAAACGATGATCTTAAAAAGAAACTTGCAAAAAATAATGAAGCTAAAATGGTAATTTATAATGCTTTGCCACGTAAAGAATACGAAAGAATTTTTATGTGTCAAACCGCAAAAGAAATTTGGGATACTTTGTTAATCACTCATCAAGGTAATAATCAAGTCAAAGCTAACAAAATAGATCTTCTTGTTCAACAATATGAACAATTTATGATTCCGGAAGAGGAGTCAATAGATAATGCATTTGCTAAATTTAACACTATTATTACTAGTCTAAAAGCACTTGATGAAGGTTTTTCTAGCAAGAATTGTGTTAGGAAATTTCTTAGGGCATTACATCCTAAATGGCGCGCAAAAGTCACGGCGATTGAAGAATCAAAGAATCTAACAACTCTATCACTTGACGAACTCATTGGAAATTTGAAGGTTTATGAAGAAGTAATTAAGAAAGATTCCGAAACCATCAAAAGCAAAAGAGAACAAAGTAGATCTATTGTCTTGAAAGCTAGAAAGGAATCTAGTGATGATGATAGCTCAACCTTTGATAGTGAAGATGAAGAATACGCCATTGCCGTAAGAGACTTCAAGAAATTCTTCAAAAGACGAGGACGATTCGTAAGACAACCACATGAAGAGAGAAAATAATTCCAAAGAAATAAAGACGACACAAATGGCAAAGGCGAAAGAAAATGCTTTAAGTGTGGAGATCTAAATCATCTTGTCGGAGAATGTCCAAAACTATCAAGATATCAAAATCAAAAAGCATTTGTTGGAGGATCTTGGAGTGATAGCGACGAAGATGAAGAGGAGAAGACAAATGACGAAAAGTGTCTTATGGCTAAAGCTTCCAATGAGGTACTTTTTGAAACCGAATACTTTAGTGATGACCAATCATCACTAGATGAAAATGACTTAGATAGTGAATATAGTAGACTATGAAAATTAGGACTAAAAGTCATGGCTAAAAATAAAACTCTAAAACAAGCTAAAATAGAATTAGAAAATGAAGCACTAGAATTAATAGATAAATTATCTAGGTTAGAAAAAGGTAAGAAAGTAATTGAAGAATGTAAATTATGTCAAGACCTTAAGCTTGAAAATGAGAAGCTTAGAAAAGAAATATCTAGACTAAATCAATTTAATGATAGTAGTCACTCATTTAAGAAAATATTAAGTTCTTAAAAAACTTTCGGAGATAAATCCGGGTTAGGTTTTAATTTTACCAAAGGGTCACCTAGCGAAACCAAAGAAGTAAAGTTTGTAAAAGCCCAAGAAGTCGAGTCGAAAGAAAAATTGATAGAATCAAACCCAAACTCAAAACCAAAATTTATACTTATAAACAATACTAAAATTCCTTTTGAAAGTGATGATGAGGTAAAACGTTTTTACAAACCCTCCTTAAAACCTGGAGTCGGATTTACTAAACCCACAATGAGGTCTAAAACACCTCCTCCGAGATGAAAGAAAAACTTTCATCCTCGTTCTAAAACACCTCAACCTAGGAGAGATCAAGGTAGACCTAATTACTCTAACACTAATCACACAATGTGTAATCATCCACACCAACCAAGCTTTACTCAATGTGGAAGATGTTCACCGTACATGTGTTCGAATCAAGTGCAAAACATGTTCGGAAACAATAACTTCAGTCCTATGAAACAATGGGAACCAAATGGCTAAATGATCATATCTTCCGAGGTTAATCATCTACAAGCATCATTTGGCTTTCGTCAATCAAATTGAAGAACTCATATAAGATTTCCATAATCCTCATCCTTAAAGCTTGCTACTTTGAATATTTTAAAGTGATTTCTCTTGAAGGCTAAGGTACGTCTCACTCTCTAATTACGTAAATTATAGATTGGTATATGATATAATTAGTATTAGTGATATTTAGGAATTATAGTAGTCACTAGAAATGCCATTTGTTGGCTTTCTAGTCTTAAAAGAATTTGTTCATTAAAAACCATTCTTTCACATGGATTATCCATGAACCACTATGAAATGGAAATCTTCTATGGCCACGAACTCACGTAAATGAAGAAAAGTGAGTTAGTGGATAATAATTAACATAGAAGTAGGATTAGTTTTGCATCGAAAAAGTCTTAAACCACTATGGATGAAACAAACCCCCTTCCACCTTGACGCTCACCTCAACCACGTCTATCAAAATCGCCTTGTTGAACTCTCAACTCTATTCCAATATCTCATCTTCCATAATATCGACTTTTTCCATTTCAAAACGTATCAATTAATTTTTTCGTTCGAAGAAATTAACTCATCATGTTCGCAAGAAGTCTAATCACCAAATCGTCTTATGTATTGACATCTTGATTATCTCGTCTAAAATAGTCAAAGAAACTTTTTAATTAAACAATGGGTTAATTAAAAATTGTCAATATTCATTCTTACAAAACTAGCCAAAATTCGAAGATTTTTTTTTCAGGTGGTGGCCCCCTTAAAATTGAGGGGATCGGCCGTGTAAAAAGGGCGACCCCCTTAATTATTTAAGGGGACCGCCTATCTGTGAAAACAAACACCCCCTTACAGTCGAAATTATATACCAAACATCATTTTTTTCCCTCTTTCTCCCACCTGTTGTAAACGAAAACCCCATCACTAAAACCTTCAAAATCAAACCTCAAATCACCAAATCAACCAAAATTTGCAAGGGGCAATTACTAACAAATCTATCAACAACATCCATTGTAAGTTTTTCAACCATCTTTTGTTTGATTTCATCTAATTTTGTTTCTAATCAAAATTGGGTGTTTTTAATTATTTTCATAATTCTTAGTTTGGTCTAGGATTTCTATAACTACAATGATACCCCTAGTCATAGGAACACGACAACCTTGATAGAATTAAACCAAAATACTTATTGAGTCAAATTTTTTAATAACATGTGTGCTCATGAACATATAACCGAATTTTTGCATATATGCATTTTTAAACTTACACATTGTTGATTATTGCCAAAACATGATAAAAATAATTAAATATTAATCATCCAAACATACATATATATATTTCAAATCAATGAGTAAAATTCTATAAAAATAAAAGAGTGTTTGGCTCGTTTCTTAGGATCAATTTTTAGAGTCAAAATGACCATCACTATAGTTTTGTCACTTGTATAAACACTCAACAAACTTGTATAAGTCAAACAAGATATATAATTCATATATATACTGATACATTTTATGAAAGGTATAAAATAAAGGGGCATTTGGTTTAATATTTTAAAACATGGTTTTGAGTCAAAACAAACACTATTGAACTTTTGTCAAGTCAAATATAATAAACTTATACTTGTCAACAAAATATATACTTAACGTATAGTTTTCGACAAGCTTAAACAAGTTTTATATTAATAAGGGAGTGTTTGGGTCATTGTCTTGATGTTGAAATATATAACTAATATATATTCTTCGACATCCTAGATTAAGTCAAAAATAAATTAAGGAACATATGGATCACTTCTTAGGGTTTTTAGAATCGAAGTAATCCTTGTTCCACATTCGTCATTTTTCAAAACTTCATTTTATTTTCTTTATTATATATTTTTTAACATTTTATGTTGTTGATAACTTGTTTATGTGACAAAAATGCCGAAAGCTACTACCACCGATATATCTCTCACTAAATCCTACATCCTAAAAGTATCTAAACTTCCAGGCATCTCCCCTACTATTGCCCAATTCTACAAACCTATTGAAAACCGCAACATTCACGAAGGTCCTGTTGTTGATCAAGCCAACTACAAATCCAACAATATTGAGCGTATCTTTACTAACATTCGCTTCAATTGTCTCTTTCAAATCAATGAACCGATTGTTTCGAGATTTATTCTAGACTTCTATAGTCAAGTCACGGTACAAACCGATGAATATGGCTATCTTATTTTCTCTTTTATGATTCAACACGAATTCATAACTCTCACTCTCGCTCAATTCGGTCAAATCCTTAAAATTCCATACAATGGTCAAGCCGTTTTTGCAAACGAATGGGACCTTGCATCTCTTAAGTATTCTCAAGAAACTGAGGGACCATATTGCACTAATCTTCCTACTCCTGACGATATTCGTCAACTTCATACCATTAAAATCCTAACCGTCTCTCTCAATCCAAATCAAATTCTCACCAAAGAACTAAGCCTCGACATGAAGCAATGGGAAGAACTCATCCGGGAGAATGTGTTCGGACTAGGAGGAAATCGGGACCGTCTCCCTGTTTGTCTTGCTCACATGTTGTATTATGTTGTTGTCGAAGAACAATACAAGAATCGAATGTGCGAGAGCTACTCCAACTGCAAATCTTCTTTAAGGCATGTTTCTAACTCGTCTTTATCGACACGTCATGGAAACGTATCCTCATCTTGACAATGGCATCTATGACATTGTTGAGCGAGTCATGCATCCTCTTACCCTAAAACAAACTTGACATTGTTGAGCGAGTCATCCATCTCTTCTTCATGCTCTCATCATCAAGGCACGTCATCTCATCAACGCAATGATGATGATGATGATTTCAAAACTTCTCGAGAAAGTACTCCATCTCCTACCATCTATCTTAACTCTCTTAATCTACTCAACTACTAAAACTACCAAATGCCTTCCTCTTCTGAACAAACTGATGAAACTCTCTTTGAATGACAAACCACCTTGCTCAACCAAACACAACAAATGCATAAGGAGATGCGCGGAAGGTTCAAATCATTTGGAAAGGCACTAAAAGGAGTGTTTAGCAAGAAGAAGAAGTGAAGATTTAGGAGAGAAACTAGCTAGATAGCTAAATGTGGTTTTGGACAATTTTTAGCTTGATTATGTGTATGTTCTAAAAAACTTGTATGGTAATTATCCGATTTATTCGGAAAGACTTAGGTGTTGGTTATCTTTAGATGCTTGTTTGCTATGATGATTTAAATCTTGGGTTGTTTTATTCAATCAACTAATTATGCTACTTTGGTTTCATGATTTGATATGCTTATTACATGAACCTTGATGTGTTGTTGTATAGGTGTTATTTATGATTATCATGTTTTACATTCATATTTAGCCGACTAACCAAAAGACAACACTTTAACGAGCAGATTACCCGGTCAAGATGTAGCTTTGCGGTAAGTAGGTTGTCGAACACTAAGAGTGAGAGTTAACCTATTATTCTATCAGTGTTTTATTCTATCCAGATTAGTCTAATTACTGGTTAAACCTATGCTATACATATTTCCTAGAGGTAAAAGGGGGGTTTTTAGCCTGAGAGACTGGCACAGGTTTATGGTGACAAATATCAATTCTAAGCACAATACACACTAAAGCAAATAAACATAAGACAAAAGAGTGGAACGATCCAAATAATAGAAAACTGTACTAACCATGTTAAATCTGATTAAATGCTGGTTTGATTAATTAGTGCAATGGCTGCTTATCTCGAGGCGGCATATCATTCTTAAGACTTAGGCGGTACTTCTTCCTAAGACCTAGACACGAATAATCCTGTCATAATTAACGCATCCGCATAAAGCATCATATAGTTTAATTATAATCTACCATAGGGAATTAAAGCAGTGGTGATCCTGTTAATACCCTAGCCCATCGTGGGACTTTTACCCACTTATTGCTATCGGATTAGGTCCACCACCAAATCAATACCATTATTAAATTGAACAATACTGGTTGAACAATTATCGGGTCACCTGCCGGTCAACTAAGCTCATAATCAAAGGGTAATGATAAGGTGTCATTTGTGATCCTATTGGTCCGGGCATATAAAACACAACATGGAAGCCATCCCGACATCTTAGTTTTTACTGTTAGGTCTCCCTAGTACCCATTGAATGGATAGGTCGCATGTACAAGCACTAAACAAGAATATAGGTAAGGCGAGAAACAAAAGAATAACCAGTGATAAATTAAGACATTCGATAAACAAACCAAACATTATATTATCATAAACATGGCTAATACCTAAAGGTATTAGCCAATAGTCATTGTAACAATACACAAAATCATAGATGAACGATTAAACGTAATGCTAACCGAACGCGTATAGTGGAGTGTAGAGATTACAAGAGTTCTCCCATGGATTGGAACACTTTGCAGGACCTTCTTGGCTTCTTCAAACTTCTAAGAATCAGACTTGGTGGTTTTGGGATTTTCTTGCACACCAAAACTCGTTTTTGAGTCTTGTATTTATAGTGTCTGAAATACGCCTGGATACGCCGTATGGGGATAAGTGGATACGGCGTATAGGGGTTAATTTCCTTGGAGTCCGCGATAAGATCAAATCAATTAAGATAATTACCATCAATCATATTAAATGCGTATCTTTGACTGATGAACAGCTGTGCATACAGCGTATTAGTTGTAGTGGATACGCCAGATCGGGAATTGATCATTACGCGTTTCTTGTGCTGAGCTGACGCTGATACGCCGTATCTTTATTGCTGGATACGGCGTATAGGTGCAGAAAATAGTATTCTTCAAATGTCTTCGTTTAAGCTCTAGAATTGCGCCTTTTTGCTTCTTCTTCACAAGTGACTCCATAATTACTGCAATAATAAACTTTAAGCAATTAAGTACCAATATCTTGCAATAATTATATAAAAGTGGGTAAAATATGTGGGATAAATGATAGTAAAGTATGACGTTATTTGATGATATCAAATATCCCCCCACTTGAATCCTACTTGTCCTCAAGTAGACTTTAGAAAGATTTTGTAAATGTTTTCCAACCGAGGTTAAGGATTTTTCCGTTAAGCATTTCTTTCATGTTCAGATCACCTGTACAAAACCAAGCTCCTCACGAAATTAGAAATGAAATCACTCAGATCACTCAACTAATCTAGGGTGTATCAATTTAGTGGTACGCTCATTTGCTCAGTCGTGATTAGCTTCGTATCATAGGCTTGGCAAGGATATACATCTCCACCTCTTAAGCTAAGGAGTAACAAGTCAAAAGGTAAATTGGGTATTTATTAGAAGGCTCGGGTTTTTAATCATTCTTATTAAGATGAAGAATGATATAGGGTGTGGAGCTTTTGACTTTCACCAAAGGTCATCGTCAAACAAGGCAGCTGAGACATGAATACATGGTCGTAACAACGTAATAGACATCCATGCTCGTACACATCCTCATTCGAGTATATCCTAAGGTTAGTTATCAGGAAAGGGAAGTAAAATTGTTGTTAAATAAAATAAACAAACAAATAGATTAAAGACAACAAATAAGGTGCGGTTGCTAGTAACTTTCCCTGATCGTTCCATGACAAAGACTCAAACTTATAAACAAGTGTCTCGATCATAGATGACAATGACAACCTAAGTTGGTGTTTCCATAACGGTCAACTTCCCTTACATCCTGAACTTTACATACTTTTACAAAATAAGTGGTGATATCGGCCACTTTTTACAATACTTTACATCGTTGATTTTTGTTAGTTTCAACGAATAATCGATCATTTCAAATAATTTCATCGGTGTAAGCTATATGAACCGACTATCTTTTTCATCATTCATATTTTTTTTAATTATACATCATAAATCTCGGCGTAATTTCACCGTCTTCATAATCATCATTTGTCCGGCTAATTTTCTCTTGAACTTTTCTTCTTTCGGACATAATACATAATTGTGAAAGTAGCAAAACACACGAGCTACAAACATTCCCATTGCATTGTGCAATTTTCCCGACCATTACATAGATAGAGAAATTTTCACTTTGACGTAGGAACTGCAAAACTTTACACGAAAGCGACTAACAACATTTGATCAAATAGGCTTTAATCTACACGGTAGGCTAAGGTGTAAAGGTGAAACGAAACAATTTTTTATTGGTGTAGGAAAAAGAAAGGAATGGCTCAGCAGGTTGTTCTAGGGGTATCTTTACTCTAAAAATGAGAGTAAGCAAAAGGGTTACACGGGGGTTAACTAACCAGTGTAGTTAGTTAATATTACGACATGTAGGCTTTTTGGTTTAATCCTAGAAATTTACCAGTCAAGCATGTTACTCCATCTAAATCCATAGTACTTATCATTGAGGTCTCGAGTGATATACCAGGCCAAGTTCTAAAGTCCACTACATCACCGGCACACTCATATTTTTGTGGAATTTTAGTAAGCAATTGGAAACGGATAGGCTTAATTCTCACAAATAGACATTAAGGGTTATAGTGCGCTAGGTAATGTAACTAGTGATTTTTCACAAAAAGTTATGCTAATTTTTTTTTAAAATTTGATCCATTTTTAGGCATGTTAGCATTTTATTTGTGAAAATGAGGACAAGTACGTTCTAATTCTCCATCCCCCACTTAAATTATACAACGTCCTCATTGTATAGACAAACAGTTAAATAATATGGGAAAAGAATTAGAACGAGGAAACTTCCCTGATAGTTTGCTCCGGATGGTTTTCCATTTTGAGTGTTTGAGCAAGAAGAGTGTTGACGAGGGCTTCAGAATGCCCAAGAGAGGTCAACACGAGGTATTTTCAGACTATACATTAAAGTCGGTTTCGTTTACAGCAAGGTCCTGCAGAAAAGTTAGAAGACGTTCGTGCAATTCGTGCTTTCTTTTTTTTCAACAATACATCATAAATCTCGGCGTAATTTCACCGTCTTCATAATCATCATTTGTCCGGCTAATTTTCTCTTGAACTTTTCTTCTTTCGGACATAATACATAATTGTGAAAGTAGCAAAAACACACGAGCTACAAACATTCCCATTGCATTGTGCAATTTTCCCGACCATTACATAGATAGAGAAATTTTCACTTTGACGCAGGAACTACAAAACTTTACACGAAAGCGACTAACAACATTTGATCAAATAGGCTTTAATCTACACGGTAGGCTAAGGTGTAAAGGTGAAACGAAACAATTTTTTATTGGTGTAGGAAAAAGAAAGGAATGGCTCAGCAGGTTGTTCTAGGGGTATCTTTACTCTAAAAATGAGAGTAAGCAAAAGGGTTACACGGGGGTTAACTAACCAGTGTAGTTAGTTAATATTACGACATGTAGGCTTTTTGGTTTAATCCTAGAAATTTACCAGTCAAGCATGTTACTCCATCTAAATCCATAGTACTCATCATTGAGGTCTCGAGTGATATACCAGGCCAAGTTCTAAAGTCCACTACATCACCGGCACACTCATATTTTTGTGGAATTTTAGTAAGCAATTGGAAACGGATAGGCTTAATTCTCACAAATAGACATTAAGGGTTATAGTGCGCTAGGTAATGTAACTAGTGATTTTTCACAAAAAGTTATGCTAAATTTTTTTAAAAAATTTGATCCATTTTTAGGCATGTTAGCATTTTATTTGTGAAAATGAGGACAAGTACGTTCTAATTCTCCATCCCCCACTTAAATTATACAACGTCCTCATTGTATAGACAAACAGTTAAATAATATGGGAAAAGAATTAGAACGAGGAAACTTCCCTAATAGTTTGCTCTGGATGGTTTTCCATTTTGAGTGTTTGAGCAAGAAGAGTAATGCCCAAGAGAGGTCAACACGAGGTATTTTCAGACTATACATTAAAGTCGGTTTCGTTTACAACAAGGTCCTGCAGAAAAGTTAGAAGACGTTCATGCAATTCGTGCTTTCGCTAACCTACAATAAAAGCAAACAATTAAACACACAACTATGCAGGTTACAATACGCCGTATCCCAAACCCTAGGATACGTCATATGTAAACTTGTGAAAACAATTAAATACTGGAATTTAAATACTGAAATTAAAAACTGATAATTGTCTAGACATGCATACACCGTATCCAGAGGGGTTCGATACGCCGTATGTACTTCTGGGCAGACAGACTCAATAAACAATTTAAATGCGACAAACAATTAAAAACATAACCGGGTTGTCTCCCGGGGAGCACTTTTGTTTCAGCCGGTCTTTAAGTTTGACATTTTCCTTTGTTTCTTGGCTCATTCATCCATAAAGACCCTCTTAATTATACTAGAGGCAGGCTTAACGCTTTTAAAAACTAGTTTTTCTTCCCCGACCCTTAAAGTAACTTTTCTTTTATAGACGTCGATATTGACATGGGCACTGGACAGGAATGGTCGCCCGAGGATCAAAGGAATATCATTATCCTCGGGTATGTCCAATATGACAAAGTCAATGGGGAAAATAAATTTGCCAATCCTAACTAGCACATTAGCGGCAATGCCTTTTGGTTGCTTTATGGTTCTATCGGCCAATTCAATGGTCATCCTAGTGTGAGACAAATCACCTAGACCAAGGTTGGTATAGGTAGAGAATGGCATAACACTCACACTAGCTCCTAGGTCAACGAGGGCTTTATCAAAACAAATGTTATTAATTAAACAAGGTAAGGTAAAGCTCCCTGGATCTTTTTCTTTCTGAGGCAGTATGTCATCATAAGCATCTAGAATATTTTCTCCATGTACCTCCTTTAAACCATCACAGCAGTAGTTGTGCAGTCGCCTTGGGAAGGGGACTGTTTCAGGAAACATGAATCTGTGTTGTGATCCCGATACGGCGTATAGACCATGTTCCATACGACGTATCTCAGATAAATCAGCTGTAGCAGTTGAGATCGATTTCACTTGGTCTCTCGGATTTGTTTCTATGGAGCCAGGTAGACTTCCGAACCCCTTTCTTGTAATACTTTACTCATTTGTCCGATTTGTAGTTTCAAGGTATTAATCGATGCTCCTTGATTTCGTATCGCTGCATCGGTAAAAGGTCGGATTTCTTTGATGATGTTCGAGTTCTCTTCGTGCCTCTTAGCTGATTCGGCCATGAATTTGGCCAGTGATTCTTCCATAGTTTCTCTTCGAGCAGGGTACGAAGAATTTCTGTTATTGCGTTGGTAGAATCCTGGTCCTGCTGCTCTGTATTGTCCTCCAGGTTGATAGGGTGCACCAAACTGTGTGTAGTAGGCTTCTTCTAGAGTTTTTCCTTCTTCCTTCTATGGACAATCCTTTGTATAGTTTGGTCCCTTGCATAGTTCGCATCCGACCTGAGCAGCGTATACTTTCTCATTAACCTTCTTTATTTCCCGTCCGAGATTGTTGAGTTGGGCTTGGATAGTAGCAAGCCCGTGAGAAGTTTTAGTACTTCTGGTTCTTGAAAATGTTCCATTGTGCCAGTTCTAGGAGTATTAAGCCATTTCTTGGATGGCTGTTTTAGCAGCAGCAACAGTTTTTGAAGGTATGGCACCCTTTGAGTCCAGGATTTATCGAGTTGGAACATCGAGCCCATTATAAAACAAGATGACTTCCTGCATGTCAGTTAGGTAATGTTGAGGACACTTCATTAGCAGTTCTTTAAATCTTTCCCATGCACGAAAAAGGCTTTCATCGGGTTCCTGCTGGAAGTTGTTGATTTCCTCCATTTTCTTTGCAGTACGAGCAGGTAGATAGTATTTATTTAGAAACTTAGTTTTGAGAACTTCCCAGGTTGTAATCGAGCCTAATGGTTGGTTCCTTAGCCATCTGCTTGCGGCTCCAGTAAGAGATACGGGGAAGGCTCGTAGCATGATTTGATCTTGAGTTAATTTTGGGATGTGAAATAAGTCAACAATCTCGAGAACCTTTTCGATGTGCTCGTTTTCATCTTCATGTTCTGAGCCACTGAAAACGTTGTCACAAAGTTCTTTAAGAAATTGCCCCTTTAATTCAAAAGGGGTGTCTTGGTTGATTGTGGGCCTAGTGACGCCCGACCCGTAATCCTCTCGGGTTTTGCTCATGTATTGTTCCATTGTTTCCGCCATTATTTCTGTAACTTCTTCTTCTATATGCTCTTCGATTTCAGAAAGTTGATCGTCCTCCGGTGGATTTAATTCCACAAGGCTTGGGTTATCGAAAAGCTTCATTCTTGAGCGGAGTACTCGTTCAGGGTTTTCGAGAGGTGAGAGTAGTTCTTTAGTAGAGCTCCATGTCATGCACCACCTGAAACAGAGAATTAATCAGTAGTATATGCTCTTACGAGAAGGAATACAGAAATTTAAACACAGAAATCAATTCTTAGTTATGTATACTGTATCAGATGACCGATACGCCATATTCTATTGATTAGTAATACGTTGTATGAGTCTGTTGAATAGCAGTACGCCGTATTGAGTTCACTGAATAAGCCGTATGTTTGGAAGAACAAATACGTCGTTTAGACAGTAAAAACAACACGATGTCCTGAGTAGAAAGTTAGATACGCTGATTCGATCCAAATAGTATATATATAATAAAATATATAACTAAATATCTCAAATAGTAATAGTATAGAGAGTATCCCGTTTGATAAGAAAATTGCTTGAGGACAAACAATATTTTATCTCCTGGATGTCGTATCCCAACGAGAGATGAATTTGAAATCCACGAATGTGTTGCGTTTGATGCTTGAATGACAAATATTTTGATTTTAGATAATAAACTACTTTTTAGAAAACTATATTTAATACTAAAAATTATACTAATTTTAATACTAGAATTATACTAAACAATTAAACAAAGAGAATTAAGCTAAAATGAACTAAAAGATTTATAATACGAAAATGCTTGCTAAGTGACGTGAAAAGTTCATTAAGTGTGAATTAAGGTTCATTAACGAATTAATTTCATTAGAAAAGATAATTATCTCACAACGTTGGCTTATTTTGACAAAAATCTCTTAAAAAGATATTAATTACTAGATGTGTAGTTTGACTATTTTTCTGGATTTTGCCCTTTAAAACATCCAAACTATAAATCTAAATAATCAAAGATTATTAATCAATTAACCCTTTTTCAAATCCACACTTAATTTCCAATTCACAATATCACTTAACAAGCACTAATAAAACTACTCGCTACTCATAATGATAAAGCAAAACATTTTTTATACTAAGCTACACTAAGGTATTAAAAAAGGATAGAAAATTGAACCGAATTGAAGAGTCGCACATAAACAAAAACCACCTGATTTAATAAGCTAAAGAAAATATTTAAATTCTATCTAGCTTATTAAACCCGTAAGCTCCACGCCTCATGAGTTGACCGGTAACAAAATCAAAACAAACATATAAACTGTTTTATCAAAACAATTTATAATAAATTCCATACATTGCACAATTTATTTCTGTTTTATTCTATCTAACGAAACAGACAAAGACCAATCTAATTCTTACTCGGACCAAACAAATCTAACAAGGCCCAAAGCAATTCAACGAAATCTAACAGCTAATTCTACAAACTGAATACAATCAAATAAGATCCGAAAAATATGCAACTTATGCAATAATCTCTAAACCACTAGTTTAAATAAGCTAGATCAAAAAGGTAAACGAAACTAAACTAAATAAGCTAAGAGAATAAGCTTCAGAAATAGGCTTTAAGAAATAGCTTATAGTCGAAATAAGCTAAGAAGAAAAGTACTAGGAAAAGATTTAGAAAGAAAAATAAGCAACCAAACACCTTCTTCATTTAAATAAGCTCAAAAGAATTACAATAAGCTAATACATAAACTCAAAATAAGCTTTTACAATAATCCTATAACTAAGAATAAACTAAACCTACTCCTAAACTAATAAGCTAAAACAAAACTAGAGAGAAAGTTTTAAAATCTAAATCCTAATGCCTTCAAAATATGGGGGAGCGAGTTGATTTATAGACAAGCCAAGGGGGTGGAAATGAAAAATCAGTATAACCGCCACAATTATTAACAGCCAAGCATTGGCTTGGGATCGGTGACCTCGGATTGTAGAAGAATGTAAGAATTGATCCACCGTTCCACTGTTGACACGTGCCCTATCCAATTTGCTTAACTTGTACGCAGGAATATCATCCTTTGATTCATTTCCGCAGCAATTGAAAGTATATACACTTTACCCCGCCACATGTCAAAATACTATTAGCCAAAGGAAAAGTAGTGCGTGGTCACGTAGGAGAGTTGATTTAATTTTGAATCACATGCGGCTGACGTCATACACATCATATACGTATACATCAGATTTATTTCTTTTTTTCATGTTGGGTTTAATCTTGGCCTTTTACTTGATTGGGCTGGTCCGGCCCACTAGTGGGTCATGAGCTGGCCTAATAAAATCTGAAGGCACCGTTGGACTCGTTTTCTCGCTCTCTTTCCAATGGCATGCTTGATGAATTTTTACGACTTTATCTTGATCTTTGAATATTAAGCACTCTTGATCAAAACAAACCCGTAAGTACCCGTTTTTGCTTTGTTTTCAATCACTTTTACCTGCAAGACATAAAAATACCAAACAAAAATATTTGCAATATAATTAAGCATATTTTAGTATTTTTAGTCCGATTAATAGTGTTTTACGGGGTTATAAAGATGTGTGTTTTAACACTCATCAAATTCTCCTACACTTAGCCATTGCTGGTCCCACATGCAATGTTAATAAAAATAAACCCGGAAATAAATAATTTAATTCCCTTTTAACTTATGACCCCTCACAATCAAACGAGAACAGAAAAGGTCCATTAAAATGTTCAAAAATCATTTACTCGCAAGCACCCCCGTTTTAACCATTTATTTAATAATAGAAAAAAAAACTAAGATAGAAATTTATAGAATTTATTTAACAAGGCTTAAAGAACAGGAGTTTGTCATCCTCGACTTTTCACAATCCCTAAACTAAGCTTAAAAAGAGATCACAGTCAAATATAAGATTAGATGCTAAACTACTCATAAATGCTAATTATGTAAGTAAAAACTTTAACTTTTTGCTCCCATTATTCCTAAATCCTCTAAGGGTTTTATTATTATTATTGGTGACGAATAAATTAAATTCTTATTCATATAAAGTAAACCCGGTTTAGACCATAATTAGTTTGAAATCCTTTCCTAAAGAGACGATATGGTGAGAATAAGGTCCTCATTAAGGTTTTAATTTCGCATGATTTAGGGGTTACCCTTTTTATTTCTTCCGCAACAACTCAACTAAGAGTCCAGAGACGGAGGCTTTATTTAGATAACCCCGGAGTACTTTAACGGGCAGAGTACCCGGTCAAGATGTAGCTTCGCGGTAAGTAGGGTGTCGAACACTAAAAGTGAGAGTTAACCAATGATTCTATCAGTATTTATTCTATTCTAGATTAGTCTCAATTAACGGTTAAACTATGCTATACTATTTACTAGAGTAAAAGGGGGGTTTTTCAGTCTGAGAATTGGCACAGATTTATGTGTGACATATATCAATTATAGCACAATACAATACTAAAGCATCATAAACACAAGACAAAGAGCGGAATGAGCCAAAATAATAGAAATATGTTTTAACAATGTTAATTCTATTTAAATTGTGGTTTGATTAATTAGTGCAATGGATGTTTATCTCAACGGCGGATATCATCTTATGACTTAGGCGGACACTTCTTCCTAAGTCATAGATAACGAACATCCTGTCACGATTAACGCATACGCATATAAGCTTCCATTTTTAGTTTTTTTATTATCTACCACTTTGGGATTTAATAGCCTGTGTTGATTACTGGTAATTCCATTGCCCTTCGGGACTTTTCCCATCGTTATTGATTGTGGTTGTTTATTCACAGTAGTCCACACACCATAAATCAATACCGATTTATATTTGAACAATACTAGGTTGATATATTATCGGGGTCACCTACGGATCAACTAAGCTCATAATCAAAGTGTATGGTAAGTGTCATTTATGATATTATTGGTCCGGGCATATAGAACACTTACATGCGAGAGCTATCCCGACATCTAGGTTACTGGTTAGGTCTCCCTAGACCCAGTTGAATGATAGGTCGCATGTACAAGCACATAAACAAGTATAAGGCGATAAAACATAATTAAAACAACATCGATTAAATTAAGCAAGCCCGATTAATAACAAACCAAACATTATAATCTTTCATTATCATGGCTAAATAACCGAGGGTATCAGTCCTCAATCATTGTCTTTTTTACAAACATACACTTTAGTATACATACAAAGTTTCTACAACAAGTTATTTTGGATTTATCCAAGGTAATTTAACCTTAGACAAGCTAATGAATCGATCAAGGATTAGGATCAACATGACTTTAGTTGTATACTATACAGAGAATGTGATATTGCACACTAAAACTCATTTCTGAGTCTTGTATTTATAGTGTCTGAAATACGCCTGGATACACCGTATAGGGATAAGTGGATACGACGTATAGGGGTTAATTTCCTTGGAGCCTGTGATAAGATCAAATCAATTAAGATAATTACCATCAATCATATTAAATGCGTATCTTTAACTGATGACCAGTTGTGCATATGGCGTATTGGTTGTAGTGGATACGCCGGATCGAGAATTGATTATTACGCGTTTCTTGTGCTAAGTTAGCGCTGATACGCTGTATCTTCATTGATGGATACGGCGTAAAGGTGCAAAAAATAGTATTCTTCAAATGTCTTCGTTTAAGCTCTAGAGTTGCGCCTTTTTGCTTGTTCTTCACAAGTGACTCCATAATTACTGCAATAATAAACTTTAAGCAATTAAGTACCAATATCTTGCAATAATTATATAAAAGTGGGTAAAATACGTGGGATAAATGATAGTAAAGTATGACGTTATTTGATGATGTCAACGCTCAAGTTAAATCAATTTAGAAGGGGAATGCAAACGAGTTACTAAGCATGGTAACGAAATATTCGAAAGACATAAATAAAAATAACAAATAGATTTGTTGCCACAACATCCGTTTATTATCAAAATGGTATCTTTCAAGTAGAATTCGGCCAATAGGATAACATGGGTGAATTTTTATAAAAACTTTAAGTATTGGGTATAAAAATGGGTATTTGTTGAAGCGTAGAAAAGTTTTGGTGGTTCCGTGAATGCCTAAACGTATTTTATCGTGAAACATAAACACTTTACGTAACCAATAAAATGTGCAAAGTGAATAATAATCCTCTAAATAATTATCTAACACTTGCTTGACGTAAACATTTAATTGTTTGATGCCCGTTTATGTTGAATGATAATTTTTAGCTTACGCGATTTAACTATAAGATTAAAATTAAAAGCAAACGCGTACAAGACTAAAAATAAATAGTGAAATAAATGACGTCGTAAAATGACCTGAAAATACGGATTGTTACAGTCTCCTCCTGTTAAAAGAGCTTCGTCTCGCAATTCAGTTTGAGTTGCATTCCGGAATGGTGTTAATGAAGAGGTGTGTGTAATTTTTTTTATATAATTGAACAGTGACCCCCAACGGTCATGAACAGTGACTCCAAACACCCTCTTATCTCTTTCTCTTTTCTTCATCTTCTTCCTTCCTTTCTTTCTTATTGATTTTGACTTATATTGTTAGAAGTGATCATGGTTTAAGGTGAACCAACAAACCCATTATTCATTAGGTTGCTTTCGGGACTTACTTTGACGTCTTACTTACTTATTTTTCCCAAACCAATACTTTTGACTAAGGTGAGTTTATAGCCCCGCTTTAACTTGTTTATCACTACTTTATAAATCTCGGGGTGAGATACATTGCTTGTTTTACTTTTGACGGAAGTGCCTTCTTTTTAAATGATTACGGATTAGCTTAAGTAGCGATAATCCACTATGCTCAAATTATCATGAGTCGTTAATCACTTTGTGTAAGCGCGAGTGTTATAAATAGATCTAATTGGGATTGACATACTCGTTCGGGTAATTTTAGCGCTTACTAGTTTCGGAGGACCGAACTAACGGACGTATACCATGTCGGACTTAGGGTGTTGCGGATTGAACACCTACCCGGGTACTTTAATTGCATTAAATTGCATACATACTTTGTTGTAGCTTCGGTGTCATGAGCTTAGTGCAATCGTAATTACTTTTGTCATATTGTATGTGTTACATTAGTCATGCCTTACTAAATCTTACGGTCCAACCTTACTTACTTACTTAAACCTATGAACTCACCAACTTTATTTTGACATTTTTAAACATGTATTTCTCAGGTGCTTAGCTTGCTATGGTGTATTTGATGTGCATGGAGTCATCATCCTTCAAGAATATTTTCATGGATTTTCCGCTTGCATTAAATCATTTCCTCATTGTATTAAAATATGTTTTTCCTTTTGATGCAAACTTATGGGACCATTGTTAAAATTTATTTATTTAAATTGTATCAACGAGGTTACCTTTTTAACGACTCATTTAGAGGTCGTTCTCTTATATCTTGTGATTATGTATTATGAAGTAACTCATCCGGTTACCTTTCTGCTGCCACATATTTTGGGGGTGTTACACAAGCAGAACATAACATAAGTGTCTATTTCAAATAAACATAAAACAAATCAAACTTCAGGTTCTTTACCAACCCTTTTAGCATAAGTAACTTCTACTTCCCTACTTCTGCTTTGGACATGTACATGCTCTCTTGTTATGACCCTTTGCATTGCATTTACTACAAGTCACATCCTTTCCCTTCTTTGTAAGCTTTCCATTTTTACCATGCTCTTCAATATCTTCTCTGACTTCACACCTTTAGCCACTCTTCTCTTCTTCATGGGTCTACCAATGGTAACATGATAGTGTGGAGGCAATAAGATACTTGGGATCCTGTATTTGGGCCAAAAAGCATCCCCACTAACAGGTTCAACCTTGTAGTTGTACATCTCCTTCTATGTTGATGACATCAAATAACGTCTATTTTATAACATTATTTATCCCATCTAAATTGATTGTTTTACATTATTTATGCACGAATTGGTACTTAATTGCTTATATTTATTATTTGCAGTAATTATCGAGCAAAGAGTGAAAGTTGATCAAAAGGCACGCATTTTTGGAGCTTAAACAACAAAATTATGAAGAGTACTATTCTGACATTCTTTACGCCGTATCCATTAAGGAAGATACGACGTATCTGTGCCTAACACTTCACTCAGTAACCACGAAGAAGAGATATATACGCCGTATCCAGATGAAGCCATACGGCGTATTGGATTGCGAGTCATGGAATATTCTGGAATATAATAATCGTGGTCCTCACGCCAAGAAACCCTAATACGCCGTATTGAACCTCTTTAATAGGGCGTATCGACCAAATTCCAGACTCTATAAATACCGAACCCTAAATACGAATTTTAGTGTGCAAAAATATGCAAAGTACCACAAAAAAGCCAGAAGTGAGGGAACAACTTTTAACCACCAAGTTTGATTTTTAGAAGAGAAGAGAAGCCAAGAAGGTCCTACAACGTGCTTCAATCCATAGGAAACGCTTGTGATTTCTAATACTCTAAATACGCGTTCGGTTTTTGGTATCGTTTGGTTTAATTATAATTTAGTTTACCTTAATCGTTCATCTATGATATTTGTATTAGTTACAATGACTTTAGGATAATACCTTCAGGTATTAGCCATGTTTATGAAGATTTAACGTTTGGTTTATGTTTATTTCGATTGCATCTTATTCGTTGTGTGTTGATTATGTTTATCAATTAATACTTGTTTGTGTTTGATCATGAGTTTTAATCTATCATTCAACTAGATCTAGTTATATGGACCAAGTAGGCTAAAGTCTGAGATATAACTTCATGTAGCTTATACGTGACTCTGGAAGTATAGGACTCCAAATTAAAGGTCCTTGAGTGCTCCCCTGGTTTAAAGCGTAGTAGACTAAGTGGTGAATTAGGACTACAAATACATTTTGTGGCCTTGCTTAGATCACGATGGACCGTAGACTACTAGCATATATATAGCGATTAAAATAAGTGGGTAAAGTCTCGATGAGCTAGGTTTTTGATAATCACCATTATTGTCTCCTAAGATAGATTATAATCAACCATGAGTACTTTATGCGGATGTGGTTAATTGTGACAGAATTGCCAGATTTAGGTTTTAGGAAGAAGTACCGCCTAAATCTAAGAATTATATATCAACAACGAGATAAGACAATCATTGCACTTATAAACTAAAACCCGCGTTAGATTAGATTAAACATGGTTAATATGTTTTCCTTACATTAGGCTTGACCGCTTCTCTATCTTTTGTTAATCAGCTTGCGTGTCTTAATTGCCTCTCACTTAGGCCGAATAAACCAAAACTTGTGCCAGTCTCTCAGGCTGAAAACCCCCCTTTTGCGTTAGTTTAGGTTTAACTTAGGTATAACATAGAACAAATTAGGACTAACTTAGATAACTAAAATATTGGTAGACTTAAGTATTAACACTCGCTTTTAGTGATCGACACCATACTTACCAACGAAACTACAACTGATCGGGTACACTACCCGTTAGTGTTGTTTTAGGTAAAGTCGACAAAATATAAATAGTAAAAGTTGATAATAAATATTACATACGCACAACGACACATCACATGTGTTTAGCCAGTAAGCTTGATGTACCCAATCATGTGGTTGACTTGCCTCCTTTCTATAACTTGCCATGTTATAGAGTGTGGCCACATCATGTTTAAATGTGATACCTATAAACTCCCATCTCCTGCATGTACAAGTCTTTAAATTCATATTCATCGTACAATGTTCAGTAAACGGCCTCTTACATTGGTACATATCACCCCCATTCCAAATAACTATATAGTCATTGGCATCTTTTATAATAACACTCGAAATGGCTATTGTAGTTGGGGTTAAAGGACTATCACACCTCTCTATAACATGTTGCACATTCACTATCCACTTCATTAAATACTCCTTAATGTTCTCCAAACGTCCGATTATTGGTTGATATCTACCATTTATTAACTTGCTGTTAGATGCCTCAGAAAGATTGTTCATAAGAATATCACACTTAGCTCTACCTGTTTATTATATAATATGTGCGGTTTAGTCATCATTATATAAACACATAAAAATATATTTTAAAAAAGTGTATACCTGAAAAACGAGACATTGACCAAGAGGATGCTCGTGTCTTTTGCAACCACACATGAGTTTTAGTGTTCTAGGCATTGAGTTCATCCATTCCATGATTAAACTAAGCCACAGAGGATGTTGTTGCACACTTCCACATAAAATCCTTATAGATTATGCCTTTATAAATCTATTTCATATTTTCATAAATGCGTCTTACATAGAATCTGTCCTCAGCAGAAGGAAAAAGCTCTGATATCGCTTGTAGAATACCCTGAAACAAAAAACACAGATTGTAAACAATTAATTCCTTAATGAAATCAAGATCATACTAACAGTTTCAAGAGTGATAACATAATGAATTCTACCTTTTGTCAGTCTGAAATGAAAGTAAAGTTTGAGGTTGGGTGTAAACCAAGGTCCTCAGACAGGTTTGATAGGAACCACGACCATGAACTTTTACACTCAGATTCAACAATTGCATAGGCAAGAGGGTAGACTTCATTGTTACTATCAATCCCGCCAGCTGTCAATATTTGTCCTGTATATGGTGCTTTTATAAAAGCACCATTAAACCCCAACAACTCTCTTCTAGCAGCTCTGTATCCAGCTTTCAGTGGCCCAAGACACACATACATTCTTTTGAAACCCCTTGAATTAAGAGTTAGATCTATGTTGATTTCCACCTGGATCTTCACTGTGGTGTCTCTGTTTTTTAGCTCTATAACACAATATCTTAGGTGGGCATACTATTGATGATAGTCCGTTGTCATCTGCTTTATAGCAATTTCTTGTGACCTAAAAGCTTTCATCATAGAGATGTTAATCTGAAACTTTTTTGCAACTGATGTTGTAAAGCTTGAATTAGGATATATGGATTTGTAGAAATAATTTTGTCGACCTCTTTTGATAAAAACCTAGCTGTTGCAATTCGTGCATTCCTCGTTTGGATACATTTATGAACATCATTCATTTTTTTAAATGAACAATCTACCTCATGCCCACACTTGTGAGACATGCAGGGTCCAAAGGCAAAGTGGTTTTTCTTGATTCACTTTAACACATGTAAAGTAAACATTCTTGCATATTTTATCCTTAAGGTTTTTTTCCAATTGTACCCCTAATGTTTGAGGTTGATGGGATGTTACATTATTTGGTCTGACCCATGACAGTTTCATAACAATGAGCTCTGACCCTCCCTTTATCACAATTAAGAACCTGAATAGCTCCCCTTGACTCTACCGCTAATACCATCACCTTCTCAGTCACTAGTTTCCTAGTAGCAAACTCTTTTTCAGCAAAGAAATCACCTTATTTGATGTTGACCTTACCTTTGTATGCCCTTCATATTTCCTTCAACCTTCTGTATATTTTTACATGTTGTTCTTCATCACCCTCACAACCACTATCAAATTTATTAAATTCGATTACCTCAACACCACAACAACTTTATCAACAACCATCCTAACCTGATCAAGGTTTACATCAATATTAAAGGTTAAGTTTTGCATGTCCACCTGAAATACTGTTTATGGTATCTGACTGTTCTCATTATCAAAATCACTCTCATCCCCATCCACTAAACCTCCATGTTCACTTTCATCACCTAAAATTTCTTCTCTTTCTACAACTTCTTCATCAATCTGTTACACAAAAGGATCCATAATAGGTTCTGCTTATCATTATTTTGGAAAACAACATCCTCATGCAGTGGATTAAGTTCAGCCAACATATATGCTATCTCTTGATCTTGGTCAACACCATGGTAAGGTTCTGTTGCAAGTCTACAACAGTGTCTTGTTGGAACAAATCATCATTCCAAAAAGAATCCAACTCAACATCCTTATTACTAATCACTATATCCTCAACTATTTCATGCACAAACCACCCAATTGCTCATTTTCATCATCGGACGCAATATGTTCCAAGAGATTTTGGAAACTAAAAGCCTTAGGTTATTCCATAGCTAATGTTTCTTTTACATTTTCAACCAAGGCTAGTGGTACTTCAGTGTCACAAATGGTATTCCTACGATCTCACCAATACTACTTTGACCCAATTGATACTTCAACCTTGTGTTGAAATTTCGTTCGACCCATGCCATTATAACAATAACAATTGCCTTTCTTTTTCAAGTTTACTAACCATCCCTTGTTATGCAGGTTCACTAACCTTCTCTTATTTTGCAGGTTCACTAACCACATTTTCTTTAACAATTTCTTCAATCACAACCCCACTCCTACCCTCCAACAAGTGTTGTTATACCAATGATACATCTGCTTCTATTCTATTTCTTTACACGTAGGTAGGGATGGCAAAAGCATCTGAAACCGACGGGTAAAACCGAAACCCGAACCGGTTGGGTTGGGTTCGGGGGCGGGTTGACGGGTTTGGATGCGGGTTTGGGTACTGATAAAAAACTTTAACCGGGTACGGGTTCGGTGACGGGCTCTAGTAATACCCGCCCTGAATACCCGTACCCATACCCATACCCGTTTACCCAAATTTGTACCCGCTTTATTGCTATTATAATTAATTAGAGTACATATATATTATATATAATTTCTTGTCATTGTATTTTTTATATAAGTATCTTTATTATCAAACACATTTGGATGTTGTACATGAATTATTCGAAAGCGTTAAATCGTTTGACACGGTATTTGTTTTCTTTAACATTTAATTTTTTTTAATATATTAGGGTGTTTTGCTTTATTTTGTCGGTGAGTTTTAGTGTGACTTAATCTTGATACCCGTCATTTTGTCCATGAAATATTCAATTGGGGAAAAGATCCACGTTACCCAAAACTCTACACCGATTCTCTCTCAATGGCGACTCACATGAAAAAACCCTAATCTTGTCGATCTATCCATTTTTTTGCCTTCTAATTGTTATAACATGAAGGTTTTGCAGCTTAATCTCTGATTAATGATTGCTTAACGTCCATTTTATTCTGTTCTAGAGGTTGGATCTTTGGTGTAATTGATTTTAAGGTTTTTATTTTTACAGCCGTTTAGAGTTTTTGTTAGGGTTTCGGTTCAATTCATTAGGTATTCAAAGAATCTGTCCCTATTGAATATGGAAGTCGGTTAGTTTGTTTTGTTCTATATAATCCGTGCCCTAGTTTATGCTAGGGCCAATCTCGTTTGTGATAGACGTGGATCTACTTGTTTCTTTGCGATTATTCTTTGTTTTCTTTCAAGGCTAGTCGATTAGGGTTTAATGGAGGAGTTTGGCGATTTGAATGTGGAGGGGATAGCAGATAGTCTGGATTGTATGAAAGAGAAGGATCTTGGCAATGTTTTTGTTTCACAACCACGCATGCCAATTAGGGTTTTACGCAACCCTAATTTAGAGACGATGAGTGACGGTAATGTTCATATGCAAAGTTCGAATGAGGATAAGACTGTCAAGATCACGGGTGATCTTGTTTCAAGCTCTCTCTGAGTGCCATGTGTTCCTGGTACGGCTAATGTTGTTGCTTTATTAGGTGTGCCACTAAATACACTTGGGGACATTGATAACCTTACTAAAGCCATTGATTTGGGTAAACTCGAGGTGTGGTCGGATTTGCCTAGTGAAAAGTGTACGGAGGTTATGGAAACCATTTGGGCTATGTGGGAAGCTTTTTTGTCTGAAAACTCTAATGCGACGACTGGTTATTCTCCAAATTCGAGTAAAAGTGATGTTGTTGCTGAATTTTTTGATGTGTCTCTCATAACTTTAAAGGAGATTGATGACTTCACCAAGGATTTAGAATTGGGTAAATACGCAGTATGGTTGGAAATGACTCGTGATACGTGTAAGGAGGTGATGGATAACATTAGTACTAGGTAGAATGCTCTTGTGGCAGCATGTAAGTCAAAGGGTACTCTAAGTGCTAATGATAATATGTCTAGTGACGTTTTGCCTAATGACCCTATTGTTCAATCTGTTGATATCCATGAGAAACCGAGATCTTATGTAGGTGCAGCGGGAGGGTCAAAGCCGGAACTAAGTAAATCAAAGGCAAACTTTCGTTCGTTATTTTCTAAAAATCTATGTGAAGGTGCAAATGTCTCTATACCGAGAAAGGCTGTTGAAACGGTTAGTACACGATTTTCTAATTCTTTGTACGGATATTTTATTGGTAAACGTATTGCCTTTCCAGTTGTGGAATACTACGTTCGAAATAACTGGGGTAAATATGGTTTTTTTTAAACGGCTGGGGTAAATATGGTTTGACTAGAATAATGATGAACTCCAAAGGCTTTTTCTTTTTTCAATTCAAAACTTTAAAAGGTTTGGAGGATGTTCTTGAGAATGGGCCATGGATGACCTGTAACAGCCCTATCATTCTTAAGAAATGGTCTATGAATACGCTTTTATGTAAGGAAGAGTTAACCTGTATTCCGGTATGGGTTAAAATTCATGATGTTCCTATTCAGGTCTTTTCGGAAGATGGTTTAAGCATTATCGCGTCTCATATTGGTAAGCCTATTATGCTTGATTCATATACCTCCTCGATGTGCATTGAGTCATGAGGGAGAAGTAGTTTTGCCTGATGTTTGATTGAAATTAATGTTGGTGATGATCTTAAAGATAGTCTTACTTTGGATGTTCCTTTAATTGAGGGTTTAGGGTATACTATTGAAACAGTTACTATTGAATATGAATGGAAGCCTCCTCGTTGCGACCTATGTAAGATATTTGGTCATATTCATGACCATTTCCCTAAAAAGGTGTCGAGTCCTCCTACTATTGTTACTTCTAATGTTGTTACTCCTACTATTGAGAAGACTAATGATGGATTCCAAATGGTGGGTAAAAGAAGAAGAAGGGTAAATCCAAGTCTACTAATGGTGGTCAATTTAGTGGTCCCTCAGTTAAACAAACTGTTAGGTATGAGCCTAAGGCGAATACAAACGCACCAAAGAAGGGAGATACTAATGTGGGTAATTCATCTAAATCGTCATCTCTGTTGAAGACTACAGTTACTTCTACTAAGAAAGGTAATATCACCATGTCTAATTCTTATTCTGCCTTGAATGATGAAGATGATGAAGAAGTTGAAAATGTGTATGATGAATCGGCTAATATATTTTAAAGTACAAAAACTGTTAGAAGTTCGTCTACTTTCACGACTGCTGCTTGTTAGCTTGTTTTGATGAGTCACTTGTTCTAGTATCAATAATAGTTGTTTCTAGAGTTGTAAGTGTTTATAGCATGTCATAAGCACTAGTTTTAGATGTTTCATCAAGCTATTTAGCTTGAGGTTAATGTGGTACTTCAGCCACATTTCATTTGTACTTAACTTTTTTGGTTTTAATATATTTACTGGGGTAACTCTTTACCCAAAAAATAAAATATTCAATTGGAGATACCCGATACTCGCGGGGAAACCCAAAAAACCGATGGATAATATTAACCGGGTACCCAGCGGGTAATGGAGCGGGTATGGATGTTGATATTATAAACGGGTACGGGTACGGGTACACTAAAACCCGCCCCGAACCCGACCCGTTGCCATCCCTACACTCAGGCACATAATTCAAGTACGCACATCTTCATCAGACATTAACGAAACTAACCCATCATCCAATGATTTCCCAAGTATCCTAAAATGAGTGAATAGAATCTTAGCACCATCTCCTAAACCAAGTTATCCTAACATTGCAATCAACTCATGAATGGAGAATAAATCACAATCAATTAGGTCCACGCTATCTAATACAACAAACTTATATCTTCTCTCAGGTGGTTTACTAAACTCACCGTTGTGGTGGATTTTGAGACTAAATAGGCTTTTACGAATCTGAGGACAAAAAACGCACAATCAAAGACAACAAAATCAAAAAATAACAATGGGAACTTGAAATTCAACGTACCCTACCTTCTCACACATGCATGTTCAAAACTTTTCATTTAAAAAAATAATAATATTAAAAATAAAGAAAAAAACTCACCATAAATGAGGTGAAGATTCTTGATTGGCTCGCTATGAGCTCAACTCTGCCAAAATTGTGGTATTACCATGTTCGTTTAGCTATTTACGTGTCGATTTTGAAAGTCTAAGGTTGAAAATGAAATGGTTACTGTTTCGATTGAAAGTGAAACGAGGGTTTTATTGGGAATGTAAAATGACCGGTGGGAGTGTTATTGTGAGCGGAAAGGCGAAATGACCGACTCACGTGAGTTGCACGTGTGTCGACTTAACGGTGAAATGTAACGATTGTTCATGAATAGTAAACTAAAGTGGCGGGGATTGCAATTTTCTGTAAACATCGATGACGTTCTTTGAAAAAAAAAGTAAACGGCAAAACCACAGACATTTTCTTAGATCACATAATGGTTTTTGTGTTTGTTTGATTCCATTTTACAATACTTGCCGACCTTCAACAAGTATTTGAAAGTGTGTTTGTGCGCAACATGTTTACTTAAAAGTTAAAACCCATTATGTACGTTGATAGCGAGATCTGCCGAAGACTTTAATTAAGTCACTAAAAAATGCTATCGCGATCCTCACAAGATATACAAATACCGTTGATTAAGCAATGTAATAATAATATTGGTCCTCTTTTTCATGTATAACAATATACGTAAGCCATTATATAAACACCAGTTGGATGCATGCAAAATTCGCTTATCCTGATATATCTCTCTAACCTTCATACAAATATATATAGTTTTTCATTATTTGGTTTTTGGTTAAATTTTAGAAAATATGATGAATGTCGTGGTAAAGGAGTCGACCATGGTGAGGCCGGCTGAGGAGACACGGACTACAAAGCTATGGAACTCTAACCTCGACTTGTTGGTAGAGAAGTTTCATACGCAAATGGTGTTTTTCTATCGGTCCAATGGTGCTGCTAACAACTTCTTTGATGTCAAAGTGATGAAAGAGGCCTTAAGCAAGGTGTTAGTTCCATTTTACCCGTGGAAAAAAAAAAACAGGCGATTAAAGGAAGACCAGATGTCCGGATCCGAGATGATTGTCAAGGACAAGCGGGTTGTTCGTGGGAAAGCTGAGTCTGTGATTACTCGATGATTTTGGTGATTTTGCACCCAGGTTTGATTTTTTGAAGCTTATTCCAGTGGACTTTGTTGATTACTCTTTGGGAATTGGATCGTATCCTCTATTGCTGGCGCAGGTATGTATTAAACGAAGAACTCGACTCTTTTACTAATAGATAGGCAGGTTTCGGTTATATCTGACTCTGTCAAATATATGAGCAGGTAACTTACTTCAAATGTGGGGGAGTATCGCTAGGAGTTGGGTTAGACCATCATCTTGCAGATGGCCAATCTATGATGCACTTTATTAACTCATGGTCCGAAATGGCTCGTGGTCTTGATCTCACTCTCCCACCTTTCATAGACCGGACTCTCCTCCGTGCTCGATATCCACCACAACCTGTTTTCAAACACATTGAATTCCAACCCCTTCCATCAGCGAATTTGTCACCACTCGACTACCCATTAGATGAAAATGTTGTCACTTCTATTTTCAAATTTACACTAGACCAACTCAACTCACTTAAAGTGAAATCCATGGAAGATGGAAACACAATCAAATTTAGCACGTTCGAAATCCTCGCAGGCCATATATGGAGGTCGGTGTGTAAAGCCCGTCGGGTGCAGGATTATCAGGACTCTGCGGTCTACATCCCCATTAATGGTCGGGCTCGCCTTCAGACCCCTTTGCCACCCGGCTATTTTGGGAATGTTGTCTTTGTTGCCACTCCCATAGTGGCAGCTGGCGAACTTCAATCAAACCCAACTTTATACGCTTCAAATAAGATTCACGACGCAATAGCACATATAAATAACGATTATCTAAAGTCAGCAATCGACTATTTGGAACTACAACCCGACAAGAGCACTTTGATCCGTAGGTTCGAGTTTGAATATTCAAATATTGTGATAAATAGTTGGAGCAGGCTCCGAATCAACGAGGCTGATTTTGGATGGGGCCAACCTATATTCATGGGGCCGGCTTATTATACACTGAGTGGTGCCTGCCTTCTGTTACCAACAAGTTCCATCAACGAAGGGAGCTTGTCGGTGATTGTTTCGCTGCAAGCTCAACATTTGAAGCTCTTTACAAAATTCCTGTTCGATATCTAAAAGGATGCGTGCATCTTTTATGTTACACTTTCCTTTTTTGTACACTTTTTTTTTAAGACTGATAAAAATGTTGGCATAATAAATGGTTGAAGTCGAAGTGAATCATATGTGTAACAAAACTCTCATTCTCTTATATGGTAAAGCTAAACAAATTTCAAACTTCCTTTGTGGCTTACTATTGATATTCTTTTCGGTTGGTATTGTATATAGAAAAAAGTTGATTTGCATATCAGCTTCTCCTCACATATTAAGGGATAAATCTAATGATAGGAATTAATCTAAGATTTAATTTTATTTAATGGATAAAATTAAACCTTAAAAAACATCCACCACTCCTTTTTACTTTTGTGTTTTTTAATTAAAACACACTTTCATCCTTATTTTTAAAAATTACATATCGTAAAAACCGCAAAACGTTAAGATACATAAATTACACCATCGTGACGAGCATTAAATTATCTTTCAATAGAGGGGCACTTTCATATACTTTCGACAAACTTTTTTTTTTGTATTTTTTTGTTTTTTCTCGGTGTAGTATTTTGTTTGATATATCACGTGTGATATTACACTAATCTGTAAGTTAGAACACTTCACATGCTTTCGTAAAACGGGTATAAATATTTGTGTGGAACTTCAACTGACTCATCGTTTTTGGCATTGAAAAGTATATATCCTTAGCTTTCCAACCATTTATCATACATAATTTTTGGACCTCCAAATCAAAACAATTTATTTATAGAAGTTGGTGTATATCGAAGAAATTTATTTTTTATCATCAAACCTACTTGAAGTATCACATGTGATATAACATATTTGTACGTTCGAACACTCAACATGATGTCATGAAATGAGCGTAAGTATTTATGTAAAACATTAAATGGTTCATCATGTTTGACATTAAAAAATAAACATATTTACCATTCTAACCATATATCAAACATAATTTGTGAAAATTAAATTAAAACACTATTTTTTCACAAAACTATGTTTTAACCCTTTTAATCCTTGACATTGACCTTTTTAGGGGTAAATATATCAAAAATATAGTATAATATTACCGGAAGTATCGGTCTCTCGCTTCGTTGACCACAAAGTTCGAAACCGGACCCGGGTCGTTCTTCCCGACGAGGTGTGAATGGAAAATCGAGTTAGGGCTTGGGATTGTGCTTGAATAATCAAAGATTATATTTGGTTTTCTAAATCCTACGGGAAATTACAAAAATTTAAACTAAGGAATACTTAAAACTACGGGTAAAACATAAAAAGGCACGGGAATTTAAACTTAAAACTACGAGAAAGCATAAAAAGGCAATTAAATAACTTAAAAATCTACGGGAAGCATAAATAAGGCATAAAAGGAAATCCTAAGTCTACGGGAACAAAATTATAAAGGCAATTAAAGTTAAAACGCGAAAACGAGAACGGGATTTTGAAACCCGTTCTTTAAAAAAACAAAATTTTGCAAAATTAACCCTACGGATGCAAATTTATTTTTCCTAGGTCCTACATGATAAAAGAAAATTTTGAAAAAAAAGAATTATATTTTTTTGACTTTTATTTTATTTAATATGATTTAAAAACTGTTTTAATGAAAATAAATGATTAAAAATAGTAAAATAATTATCAAAAATCTGGGAAAAATACAAAAAATAGATTAAACTAAAAGGAATGCAAGAAAAATGATAAGCTGGAAAAATGCTGATTAAATAAGCAGTTAAATAAGCTAAATAAGCAAATAAGCTAAATTGACCTTATGACTATATAAGTAAAATAATGCAAATATAGAATGAAAAAGTCCCAAGGGCACGTTTGTAGCTGAGGTGTGTGTTAAGTCTTGGTATGAAAGGGGGAGGTCCAGGGTTCGAACCTTGGCTTCCCTTTTTTGCAAATTATTTTTTTTTCTTTTTAAAACTTAAACTTTATATAAAAATAACAAACTTTTAAGAAAACACTTTTTTATAAATCTAGATAATAAGCCAAAATAAGCTGATTAAAAGCTAACAGTTTAAACTTATTACACTAATGCATATATTAATCTAACAGTTGGCTATTTTTGGATCAAATAAGCAAAGGGGAAAAGGAAAATAAGTACTAACTAACCTATACTATCACCTAATAAACAAGTATAAGGCGTGAATGAGCAAATGGAATAAGCAACAACAGGCAGAAAAGCAAATAAGCCAATAAGGACAAACCAAACAAGACAGCCTAGGGACATATTTGAGCTTAAATTTAAGCTAGCAAACCAAAATTCTAGGGTTCAAAACTTAAAAACAGCTGAAGGTTGGACTACTAGCTAAAAGGAAAAACAACAATTAATCATCTTGAAAAGCAAATAAGAGGAGAAAAAGACTAAAGAAAAAGGGCAGTTCACCCCTAGTACATGCTGATATGGTTTTATTTTGCACAAACAAAAGGCTGATTGCAGCCCTAGAATAAGCTCTTTTGATTCCCTAAAAAGCCAAAACAGATAAAATTCATCCTCCAAAGGGCTTGTGTTCAAAATTTCAAATCATGAAAACAATTTTTACTAACTGAAATTTAAAAATGAAAAAGGTACTTTTATTTTGAAAAGAAAACCAAGAAAGTTACTTGGCAGATTTTTACTCTGCAAGAATTTTGACAAAAGGGAAGTTTAAAACAAATTGATGCACTAGAACAAAACTATGAACTCTAAAAACACCACTCAAAAAGAAACTTAAGTAATTTAAGAAAAATAAGCTATATGAAAAGTTTTCAAAACTGCAGACTTTTGAACCATGATAAAACTAACTTAAAATTTTAACTAACTTATTAAAAACTTGTAAGACTTAAAGTTTAAACTAACCCTAAGCTAGTTAGACTGACTTGAGAACACAAAACAAACTTTTACCCACTTTGACCCGTTTTGAGTCCTTGACCCAAACACCCCTTTAACTTCATAAAACCATCTTTAAACTAAAACAGATTCACATAAGCTTAAAAAAACTAACAATATATTAAGTTGAAGATGCAAAAAGATCATATAAGCTCTAAAGACTCAGAGCCAAAATCCAATATCACATTCGGCCTGTTATGAATTTCTCAGCCCAATTAAATATAACTCAGCCCATACTTTAACTTATACACGGTTGCTTTATAATTTCATCCTAAAGTTTCAGCCCACACTAATGATAGAAACGTTGGCCCAACTGCGTACCCGGTCCAAACAAAATTAGTGGTATAAAAGTATCTTAACCTCTAATCATTCTTAACTTATTATAACCCTAATCCAAAATACACTGCCTCTCTCTTTCATCTTTCTACAGATCTGCTTCATCCCAAGCTTATATCTCCATCACATCTTCTCTCTTCCAACGCAGATACAACAATCTTTCTACCCAATCTTTTCATTTCAATAATAGATCAAGCAACAAAAAAACATGCAGCCATTTGATATATTCGCAATAGCTCAAAACCTCATACCACTTATTCGTTCCACTTTCAAGCTTTTAGACACCAAGTGCAAAAGATCCACTATATTAAGCAGATAATCTCACGAAGAGAAGAGATTCTATGGCTGCTAGATCTTTAAATAAGGTCTTAGGTAGGTTGATTTATTTTCTTGTTGTTGATTTACAACGAAACAAAGATAGACTATAACATAGTTGTTATAAATTTATCTTTACTTTTGAATATTGAAAGATAAAGCACTGCTTTCGAAGGATCTATGATGTGCAAGTGTTTAATCTTCAAAAAGATTGTGGGTTATGAGACCTAGACACGAAACTGAGATCCTGTTACATTTAATTTAAGTTTGAGTTCGAGTCTTGGTGTTATTGGAGGAGATGGATTGGATGTTGTGGATATGTTGTGACGAAGAGATGTAGGTATAGTTTTGGATTTGGTTTGGTGTTGTGATGAGGCTGTGACGATGAGATGAGTTAGGTTAGAGATTGTTGTTCGGTTCTTAAAGATTTTTAGTTGTTCGGTTTGCAACGATCTTAAGTTGTTCGGTTCCAAAAGATTTTTAGTTGTTCGGTTTGCAATGATCTTTAGTTGTTCGGTTCTTAAAGATTTTTAGTTGTTCGGTTTGCAACGATCTTAAGTTGTTCGGTTCCAAAAGATTTTAGTTGCTCGATACAAACAAACTTGTCACTTATTCGGTTGGCAAAAAAACAAAAACCGAACATTGTCCTCTTGTTTGTCTTCTTCTTTTCTTGTTGAACCATGGACCACCAACAAGAAGATAAGCAAACCACAAATAAGCTTTAATAAGCTCTTATACACGAAAATAAGCCACGAGGAAAAAGAACAAAAAACTGCTCAAATGAGCTTATAGAAAGATCAAAAATAGTGTGGGCTTAACGCCCGTTAAAGGGTTATGGTTTAAAAAGGTTGGGCCAGTGTTATTATTTAAAGGTGAAATGGGCTCGGTTAAAAAGGATTGGGCTTTTATATCAAATGGCTTATGGGCTTTTAGGGTACAAAAGGGTTTTATTTATATAAAGTGGGCTGATCCGGGCCCACTAAGTGGGTACGGGTGGGCTCACTTTTGACAATTTAGGCTTTCGGGTTTGGTTTTCGATGCCCTTTCCAAAGTCGTATCCCGAGGTTGACTTTGACTTCGTCTTGACTTCATTAATTGCACAAACGTTGTCGAGTCGATCCGGAAATGTCCATTTTAGCTTCGTTTTCAATCCTTTTATACCTTTGGCCTCGGTTTTTCGCGCTCTTTCCAAATCCGTGCTCAGTTTTGTCCTGTTTGGCTTCATTTTTGGTTTTTAGTGAATATCCGGTACCTGCACAGTATAAACACAAAAACAAGCATATATATGGCATTTTATGTGTGTTTTTTGTCGTTTAGGGTCGTTTTATTAGGTAAAAGGTATGTGTAATTACACACATACCAATCCTACTAACAGTATAATATCACAAGTGATACATAACATTGATTACATGTTAAGAATTTCAAAAATAACTACAGTTAGTGCCACATTATATTGCTTATCACAAGTGATATTAATTATATGTAGAATATCATGACTAATGTCACATTATATTACTTTGTCACATGAGATATTATTATTATTTATTTATCACTGGTGATACTATAGTGTCAGGGGTAATAAATATTAAGCCCCGAGTGAATCTTATTTTATAAAGGTATTGGTATAGGGTTTAGTGGTTAAGGGGTTAAGGGGTTTTGGTATAGGGTTTAGTGGTTAGGGGTTTAGGGTTTAGGGTATAGATTTTAATGTTTATATATATATATCACTTGTGATATTACACATAGTGGTTTGAGGTTTAGGTTTTTGGTATATGGTAGTGGTCAGGGATTTAGAGTTTTTGTTATATATTTTAAAATTTATGTATATATCACTTGTGATATTATACCTAGTGGTTAGGGGTTTGGGGTTTTTGGTATAGGGTTGAGTGGTTAGGGGTTTAGAGTTTTTGGTATAGGGATTAGTGGTTAGGGAGGAGGTTTAGAGTTATTGGCATAGGGTTTAGTGGTTAGGGGTTTAGGGTTTTTGGTATAGGGTTTAGGGTTTTTGGTATAGATTTTAAAGTTTATGTATATATCACTTGTGATATTAGACCTAGTGGTTAGGTATTTAGGGTTTTTAGTAGGGTTTAATGGTTAGCGGTTTAGGATTTTTGGTATATATTTTAAAGTTAATGTATATAGCAGTTGTGATATTATACCTAGTGGTTAGGGATTTAAGGTTTACTGGTTAGGGGTTTATGGTTTTTGGTATATAGATTTTAAAGTTTTATGTATATTCCATTTGTGATATTATACCTAGTGGTTAGGGGTTTAGGTTTTTGCTATAGGTTTTAGTGGTTATGGTATAAGGTTTAGCGGTTATGTGTATAGGATTTTGGTATAGGGTTTAATGGTTAGGTGTTTAGGCTTTAATGGTTACGGGTTTGGGGTTTTGGTATAGAGTTTAGTGGTTAGAGGTTTAGGGTTTTTGGTATAGAGTTTAGTGGTTAGGGGTTTAGGGTTTTTGGTATAGGTTTTAAATTTTATTTATACATCACTTGTGATATTATATCTAGTGGTTAGGGGTTTAGGGTTGTTGGTATAGAGTTTAGTGGTTAGAGGTTTAGGGTTTTTGGTATAGGGTTTAGCGGTTAGTGGTTTAGGGTTTAGTTGTTAGGTGTTTAGAGTTTTTGGTAGGGTTTAGTGGTTTATGTATATAATCTTGTTTAGCATCCAAAAAAAAGCTCATTACTTACTCATATCATTTTTTGTTCTTCGCAAAAATCCGCGAACGCTTAGCTTAAACGTTAAGGAACAAGCTAGAGCTCAACACGCTCGATCGAGTCAAAATTTATTCTTATTCTACCCAGCAGGAAAGTCAAAATTGTGACAAAACACTTATTTTCTTTTTGAAATTTATTAACTTTTTTATTGTTTTTGAAATTTATGGTGGTAAAAACGGGATTACGTAAAAACAACGGCTGCAGGCACAATCAAATCGATAAATCCTTCCCATACTAGAATTAAACATTGTCCTTAATGTTTTAAGAAGGGTCTCTACGTAAATCCTAAGCTGTTTATTAATTATGCTCAAAGATAAACGTTAGTCGATAAGATTTGGATATTGGATTTCCCAAATGAAGCTGAGGATTTGAGGCTCGAGTGATCGAAGGACAAAACCGCGAGCACGAGAGTCATCACAATCTGGGAAATCCTGGACAATAAACCACAAAACACAAAACACGAGATAATGGAAGAGGCGAGCCTCCTCACAACAATACACTTATTAGCAAATAGAAAGAAGATAGAATGGATAAGCATGGGTTGCCACCCACGAAGCGCCTTGTTTTTGTTAACCGAGTCACAAGCTCGACTCGACCCCGAATTCATTGGTCCATGGGGAAGCAAGTGGAAGATAAAATCTCCATCGGACTTTCATTCAAGTGGTTTGGATAAACATTGAATTTCATGAAAGTTCCACTCCGATGAGATACATCCGGCATAAAAGAATGATAAATGGAGATGTCAGGGTCAAAAATGGTATCTTCATTCCCGGTGGAGAGAAGATATGTGGATTAAGGGATAGTGGGAAAGCAGATAAGATCATTCAACAAAAACAAAGAGAGGAGACTGGTCATCCTCTATTGATACATTCACATTAGTTGTATAAATGTTCTCACGAATCCCGGGTCAATAGAAGTCAAATCTCCCGGATCGGGCTTTACTTTTTAAATAGAAACATTCAAGATCCGGAGGAGATATGATGTGAGCGAGTTCATCGGCGAACTCCTCATGATAAAAGTCAAAGATAAACGAATCATATTCAGAAAGAGAAATTCAGATTGAAGTAATGGTACTGCCACTACTTTCTCTTCATATGATCGTCTTCCAAGATAGAAAAGCTTCATAATCCGGAAGAGATGAATCAGAACGAGTGAGTTGGTGATTGCCACTACTATTCTCTTCCAATCAAAGCAGAAACGTGGGGTTCAGATTCGGGTAAAGAATTATTCATAGGTGTTAGTCTCCCCAAGAAGGTTATAGAGATGTGGAGGAAGACTGGTCATATAAATCGAAGATGGAGTGGGATTATCTTTTAATGTTTCATATTTTTACTTCGATGTTAGACAATAAGAAGATTATACATTCTTAATTTTTCAGAAGAATATCGTCTTTGATTGTTAGAAGAATTCATAGTCAATCATTTCAAACTTCGGGATAACAATTCTCAACACCTCTAGCTGACGGAATCTCGCATCGAGACGGCGATGCATCGACATACTCGATGTCCTTACTAGAGAAAGAATCGTCATCACTCGAAGAAGAATCATCGTTGGAATCGACGACAATCTCAGAGTGATCTTTAAAAGATTCAAGAGGGGTAGGGTTATCACAAAGAGGCACATCACATACACCGTCGGAAATACCCTCAGACTCACTTGGGATTTGGATAAGGTTCTCGACACTAGACTTTATTACTTCGTCCGATTTCGTTGCCAGAATAGTGTCGAGATGCTCATCCTCCATTATGAGAGAGTCAACGGGCTCCTCGGTTAATAAAACGGGTGTGACTGCAATGGTATCGTCCTCGTCATCATCGTAGCAAATGGGAATCTTCCAATATCGATCTTTAGCCGCTTGCTCTTCCGCAATTCGCTTTTCTTTTTTCTTTTGCATAATTTAACCAGCCATATCACATATGGATGTCATTTGCTCCATAAGCTTATTTTGAGAATTAAGAAGCTCATTTTGAGCATTGAGAAGGATATTTTGAGCATTAAAGATTGGATGATTGACGGTATATTGCGAGGGTTGAAATTGGTCAAAACCAAAAGAATTAGGATCATAGCAAGAATTTTGCTCATAATAATAGTCTTCATTCATTGGTTGACATTGGTAAGTTTCATGAGGTCCCCCGTAATTTTCACAACAAGGATATTGTTGTTGAAAATTTTATGGAGGGTGGTTTGCAAATTTGGAGAATCGTTAGAAGAGTACGGAGTTGAAAAATTAATCTATGTTCCATTTCCAACAGTACAATAGAAACAAACTCCATCATATTCATTACAACCACATTGTTGGCACGTACCCAAAAGACATTGTTGTTGCAAACTTTGCAAATTTTATAGGATCTCATTAAGGTTTTGATTGTAGCATAGCTCCGGATTAGAGATAATCGGAATTTGCGGTGGACAATTGTAACCATAATGAGCACCTTTCCCACAAGACTTACAAGTACATCATTGACAAAAGATATCGTCTAACGAATCACCACACTTGTAACAACAATTGTGGTCAATATGTGGAGGACTTTGCGAGGAATTTTCACTGGTTTCGATGAAGGACAAAATGGCTCTTGAGGTGCACTAACAAGTTAGTGTTGTGATTGGATGACTCGAAGTGTTTAGAATTTCGTTTTTATTATGAATTGTATACCAACCTTCATTCAAACACTTTCGCATAAAAGCACAAGGTCGACAATATAGACCATCAACTGGGTCTCCACAAGTTGCACAATTCTGAGGGGGTCGTTCACGAATGATCTTGTCTACGAGACTCCCTTTAGAACAACAATAGTTTGTGGTGTACAAAGCTCCACAAGACGAGCATTCTTTAATCCCGTAAAGGGGATTTAAACGATAGCCGAATGACGCCATAAGAATTAAACAATTAAGAAGGATAAGAATTAGAATTAAACAAATTAGAGGTTAAAGGAGATTATTTTTGGTTTTTTGAGTTTTTTAAACAACATATTTTAATGGACAAAACGAGATTGAATAACTTAAACCGATAATCAACTTGCTTCACGGTAGCTCTCTAAAAGAAAAACACACAAAGGAGCGGAGGAGCAGGAAAGCGCGAAGCTATTAAAAACCTTTTCCTTTCGGGTCGTAGTTCCTCGGAACAACCCTCCTTATACCCCTCTTAGAGTTTGTTAATCTCTTAAAGGTGAGCCATATTTCACAAGTGATACAAGGGCAAGTTTTAAATCTTTGGTTTGGGAACTTATTATGATAATGCCTCAGGTGAGAGCATTATATTGATGATGCATTTTTATTGATAATTATGGACAATGTTTTTATAATTTTTGGTTTTTCTTGATTTATAAAAGAAAATGAAAAATATTTTTGTGTTTTTATAGTTTTTATAAGAAAATATTCACAAGCGAAAAAGATAACTTCACGAGGAAGGGTCTTCAAGTCACTAATCGTCAAACCGTAACGATATTGTCGCAACACACCTCCCCGGCAGCGGCGCCAAAAATTGACATTGACCTTTTTAGGGGTAAATATATCAAAAATATAGTATAGTATTACCGGAAGTATCGGTCTCTCGCTTCGTTGACCACAAAGTTTGAAACGGGACCCGGGTCGTTCTTCCTGACGAGGCGTGAATGGAAAATCGAGTTAGGGCTTAGGATTGTGCTTGAATAATCAAAGATTATATTTGGTTTTCTAAATCCTACGGGAAATTACAAAAACTTAAACTAAGGAATACTTAAAACTACGGGCAAAACATAAAAAGGCACGGAAATTTAAACTTAAAACTACGGGAAAGCATAAAAAGACAATTAAATAACTTAAAAATTTACGGGAAGCATAAATAAGGCATAAAAGGAAATTCTAAGTCTACGGGAACAAAATTATAAAGGCAATCAAAGTTAAAACGCGAAAACGAGAACGGGATATTAAAACCCGTTCTTTAAAAAAATAAAATTTTGCAAAATTAACCCTACGGATGCAAATCTATTTTTCCTGGGTCCTACATGATAAAAGAAAATTTTGAAAGAAAAGAATTATATTTTTTTGACTTTTATTTTATTTAATATGATTTAAAAACTGTTTTAATGAAAATAAATGATTAAAAATAGCAAAATAATTATCAAAAATCTGGGAAAATACAAAAAATAGATTAAACTAAAGGGAATGCAAGAAAAATGATAAGCTGGAAAAATGCTGATTAAATAAGCAGTTAAATAAGCTAACTAAGCAAATAAGCTAAATTGACCTAATGACTATATAAGTAAAATAATGCAAATATAGAATGAAAAAGTCCCAAGGGCACGTTTGTAGCTGAGGTGTGTGTTAAGTCTTGGTATGAAAGGGGGAGGTCCAGGGTTCGAACCTTGGCCTCCCTTTTTTGCAAATTATTTTTTCTTTTCTTTTTAAAACTTAAACTTTATATAAAAATAACAAACTTTTAAGAAAACACTTTTTATAAATCTAGAGAATAAGCCAAAATAAGCTGATTAAAAGCTAACAGTTTAAACTTATTACACTAATGCGTATATTAAGCTAACAGTTGGCTATTTTTGGATCAAATACGCAAAGGGAAAAAGGAAAATAAGTACTAACTAACCTATACTATCACCTAATAAGCAAGTATAAGGCGTGAATGAGCAAATGGAATAAGCAACAGCAGGCAGAAAAGCAAATAAGCTAATAAGAACAAACCAAACACAAGATAGCCTAGGGACACATTTGAGCATTAATTTAAGCTAGCAAACCAAAATTCTAGGGTTCAAAACTTAAAAACAGCTGAAGGTTGGACTACTAGCTAAAAGGAAAAACAATAATTAATCATCTTGAAAAGCAAATAAGAGGAGAAAAAGACTAAAGAAAAAGGGCAATTCACCCCTAGTACATGCTGATATGGTTTTATTTTGCACAAACAAAAGGCTGACTGCAGCCCTATAATAAGCACTTTTGATTCCCTGAAAAGCCAAAACAGATAAAATTCATCCTCCATAGGGCTTGTGTTCAAAATTTCAAATCATGAAAACAATTTTTACTAACTGAAATTTAAAAATGAAAAAGGTACTTTTATTTTGAAAAGAAAACAAAGAAAGTTACTTGACAGATTTTCACTCTGCAAGAATTTTGACAAAAAGGAAGTTTAAAACAAATTGATGCACTAGAACAAAACTATGAACTCTAAAAACACCACTAAAAAAGAAACTTAAGTAATTTAAGAAAATTAAGTTATATGAAAAGTTTTCAAAACTGCAGACTTTTGAACCATGATAAAACTAACTTAAAATTTTAACTAACTTATTAAAAACTTGTAAGACTTAAAGTTTAAACTAACCCTAAGCTAGTTAGACTGACTTGAGAACACAAAACAAACTTTTACCCACTTTGACCCGTTTTGAGTCCTTGACCCAAACACCCCTTTAACTTCATAAAACCATCTTTAAACTAAAACAGATTCACATAAGCTTTAAAAAACTGACAATATATTAAGTTGAAGATGCAAAAAGATCATATAAGCTCTAAAGACTCAGAGCCAAATACTAAAAATAAGCTAACTAGAATAATCTCATTTAGGCTTTTTTAGGCAGTTTTAGTTAAAAGTTTGAACAAGAACATTAAATTCATGACAAAAGCATTACAAGCAGACAATAGGCATAAACAAGCATCAATAAGTCAGAAGAAGCAAATAATAAGCAGAAATAAGCCACAATAAGCAAACGGTAAAACGAGCAATAAAAGGAAAAAGGAAATTTTTCATAAAATAAGGCAGAGTTACATTGTTTTTAAAGTAAAATGACAAAGATTTTAAAGACAACTAAAACATGAAAATAAAATTAAACTAACTACTCCTAGATATCTCTTTATCTTCTGTCTTCATTCTTTTTATATAAGAAGTGTGTTGTGCTTGTTGTGCTACTTTGCTGAGAGGAAACCAAAACACATCCTGGCCCTCTATTTTTCCTTGGAGCCTAATCAAATCATCACAGCCATTGATATTTGTCTTCAAGTGATTACCCAGTGATAACCCTTAGGATTGCCAGCTTGGAATTGGATTCATATGAGGTGGGGCTAAGTAGGTTTGTCATTGGGTGAAGTGGGGTAAGGGTTTTGTGTCGTGTTGTTGCAGGTGGAGAAGGAAAAAGACAATCAACAGTAGTGGGGCAAGGGTTTGGCGGGAAATGAGGGTTTAAGGGTGCAGGGGATTAACAGGGTAAAGGTTTGGGAAATGTCACATTAGGCCCCTGAAAGTGTATTGGTGTATTACAAGCATCGTCCTTTTATTTTACATCTTTGGTCCCTGGAGTTAGGTGAGGGTTTGCACCGTTAGTCCTTTGGGACTAACATTGTTAGTCCTTTAAGGACTAACGGTGTAAGGATAAGGGGAGTGTGGGCTTAACGCCCGTTAAAGGGTTATGGTTTAAAAAGGTTGGGCCAGTGTTATTATTTAAGGGTGAAATGGGCTCGGTTAAAAAGGATTGAGCTTTTATATCAAATGGCTTATGGGCTTTTAGGGTACAAAAGGGTTTTCGGGTTCGGTTTTCGATGCCCTTTCTAAAGCCGTATCTCGGGGTTGACTTTGACTTCGTCTTGACTTCATTAATTGCACAAACGTTGTTGAGTCGATCCGGAAATGTTTGTTTTAGCTTCGTTTTTAATCCTTTTGTACCTTTGGCCTTGGTTTTTCGCGCTCTTTCCAAATCCGTGCTCGGTTTTGTCCGGTTTGGCTTTGTTTTTGGCCTTTAGTGAATATCCGGTACCTGCACAGTATAAACACAAAAACAAGCATATATATGGCATTTTATGTGCGTTTTTGGTCGTTTAGGGTCGTTTTATTAGATAAAATATATAAATATCCGCTTAGAAAACCAAAAATTTCCATGCCCTTAAATTAATAACCTCATAAAGTAGATAAGTGTTCATTTAAAAGGAATTAAGAAATCCTTAGTTTTGAAAACGCCCCGTTTTTACCATTTTTTTCAAATCTATATTTATTACTACACATATTTTTGTATTTTTCTTTTTCTTGAATGTTAGGACTTTCATTATTTTTATAACTTAAGGGATCATAAAACAAGAAGCGCCTATAGAATAATCTATAGATGTCCGGTGGATAAATTTATCGTCCCTGATTTTTCACTTGTCCAAACCAAGCTTAAAACGAAATCACCGTTAAATACAAGTTAAGATGCTAACAATACTCATATTTGCAATTTGTGTAAGCATAAACTAACTTTTCACTCCCGAAGGATATCAATTATTGTGTGTGTGCTCAATTCAAATTTCGACCATCCAATCGACATTTTAAAGAAAATCGTAATCTTTTTAATTGTAACGCTCCACCCAAAAATTATGGTTTGAAGACGAGATCATCCCATGTAGCGACTTTCATCTCGGTACATCCCAACCTTGCGGCTAAGTGACCAGGTTTCAAAAACTCGGGCTTCCCGTTAAATAAGCAATTCATTTAGAAAAAGCACAATTTAAAACGAAGTAGTCTTAGTTTAAAAGCATATTTAAATTTCCGAAAAAGTGATTTTCCCGATACTTAACATAATTATACTTATTTCGCAATGGTAACCCTCGACCTTTTAGAAGGCTGCAACATCGGTTGTGAGCCGGCAAGATGCAGCAAACTCTTATCAGTCTCGGACTACTACTATGGGCTTTCTTTAGAAGGCTGCAACATCGGTTGTGAGCCGGCAAGATGCAGCAAACTTTTATCAGCCCACAGTTTATTATTCACATGACACATATTTTTTTTCACACTTTATATTACCATGATATAAAGAAAATTTCGTTTTGAAAAATTTAAGTATAAATTTAAATTAAGATTAAAAGGTTTAAAAATGTTGATTTAAAAAGGACTTTTAAGTGATAAAACCAACTAACTTGTCTAATTTTCAAAAAGAGCACGTATATTAGTCCGGTTAGAAGCTTCTGGGAGGAAAAGCCACAAATTACACTTATGAGCTCTTAAGATTTCCAAATAATCCTTGCTTAGCATCCAACTTATAATTAACACTATCATTTTTCGTTCTTCGCAAATTCGCGAACGCTTAGTCTAAAAGTTAAGGAACAAGCTAAGAGCTCAACACGCTCGACCGAGTCAAAATTTATTCTTTTTCTACCCAGCAAGAAAGTCAAACATTGTGACAAAACACTTATTTTGTTTTTGAAAATTTTGAAATTTTTTCATTTTTTTGGCATTTTGGTGGTAAAAACGGGATTACGTGAAAACAACGGCTGCAGGCACAATCAAATCGAAGATACCCCCATACTAGAACGAAACATTGTCCTCAATGTTTTAAAGGGTACCTACGTAAATCTAAGGCCGTTTATTAGGTATGCCAAAAGAAAAACGTTAGTCGATAGGATTAGGATATTGGATTCCCAAATGAAGCTGAGGATGTGAAGCTCTTGTGATCGAAGGACAAAAACCGTGAGCACGAGAGGCTTCAAAAATCCGGGAATTCCTGGACATATAACCACAAAACACAAAACACAAGATAATAGAAGAGGCGAGCCTCCTCACAACAATACACTTATTAGCAAATAGAAAGAAGATAGAATGGATAAGCATGGGTTGCCACCCATGAAGCACCTTGTTTTTGTTAACCGAATCACAAGCTTGACTCGACCCCAAATTCATTGGTCCATGAGGGAGCAAGTGGAAGATAAAATCTCCATCGGACTTTCATTCAAGTGGTTTGGATAAACATTGAATTTCATGAAAGTTCCACTCCGATGAGATACAC
>BQNB010005829.1:0-100284 GCA_026074375.1 Tanacetum coccineum | reverse complement strand
AAAGAAAGTATTGTATTGAGTTACTTTCCCAGTTTGGTATGTTGGCTTGTAAGCCTTGTAATACTCCAATAAAGGCTAATACTGAGAATAAAAAGTTATTTCCAAGTTTGGAGATGATAAGCCTTTAACTGGTATTACTCATTATCAAAAGTTAGTGGGGAAGTTAATATACTTGACTATGACAAGGCATGGTATATCTTATGCAGTTAATTGCTTAAGAGAGGTTATGCATTGTCCAATGAAGTCTCATTTGAGATTTGCTTTAAGGGTTCTAAGATACTTGAAAAAAGAATGAAATTACTTTTAAAGAAAGTAAAAATGCCAATTTAAAAGTGTTTGTTGATTCTGATTGGGCAAAGTGTAAGGTAACAAGGAGGTCTGTTTCTGGATATAGCCTTTTTTTGGGAAATAGTCTTGTTTCCTGGAAAAGCAAGAAACAAGCTATTGTCTTAAGGTCCTCAATTAAGGCTGCATTGTATAATGTGTGTTGTGAAGTTTTATGGATAAAAAATATCTTAACATATCACAGGTTGATAAATGTTTACCTCTAGAAATGAACTATGATAACAGTTCTGCAATTCAAATATCAACAAATCATGTTTTGCATGAGGAGTAAACACTTTGAAATTGATTTATATTTTCTAAGGGAAAAAGTTGTAGCAGGGTTTATCAAACCTAGGAAAACTAAAAATGAGAATAATGTTGCTGATTTTTTCCTAAAGGGATTACATGTTTCTGACCATAACAGGTTTTGTTCTAGTCTTGGATTGTTCAATGTGTTTCAGATATAAAGCATATGGGGAGTTTTAGATTATAAGGCTATAAGCATCCTACCTAAACACATGGGGGCTCGTGGTCATTCCAGAATAGTCAAAGTTATAAGGGTTCCTTTATCTAAAGATGACGGACCAAAGATGACAAGTCTTCAAGATCTTAAAGGGCTGAATAGGAGATTATTGCTCAAGGCTATATAATGTATTTTCTCTCATTATTTCCTTCAGTTGCTTAGTTTTTATCTGTGTGTTTTTTCGTCTCTCTTAAATCTGTTAATGAGAAACCCTATTTGTAATCGTTTTTATTTCATCTTTTATTTATTTTTCTTTATAACATAACATGAGGTTATGTTATTGATTCTATTAATTGAATCAAATTAGAACTTGAGGCTCTAATTATTATTGTTTTTTTCAAACATAACATCAGGTTATGATGATATTTTATTCTCTTAATGAGATCGTATTAGATCTTGAGGATCTTAAAACAAAAAAATGTATAAACAATAACATTGTGTGTTATTTTATACGATTCTCTTGAGGGAACCATAATAGAACTTGATGTCCTTTTTTTTACATCGTAACTTGACGTTACGATATTAATTAGAACTTGAGGTTCTAATTATATTTGTTTTTCTTCTTTAACATAACATGATGTTATGTCATTATGATTTATCTCTTTGTAGTCACAAACTCACAATAGAACATTTATTCTTCTTATAAACAAGAAAGAGAGTTTGACAACATATAAACATAATTAAAGCTCAATGTTTGAAACAAATGACAATCGTTAAAAATTTAAAATCAATGATATAATATCACATAAAACATTAAGAGATTTTTTTTTGAACGGCTATTTTATTAATCACCAAAGACATTGTTATCCACACCAGTACAAGCCTCATCCCCATTCTCACGATTACTTCCTCTAACTTCCTCCTCATTCACTTGTAACCCGTCTCTACCCTCCTTAGGAGTAAACCCAGGAGGATGTTTCAAGCTGGATTCTGACTCCTGATTGCAACGAATAAATATTAAAAGGATCCTCCGACTTGTCATCATGATTTCCAAAACTTTCCACTTCACTTTGTTTCTTTATTAAATTCTCCTCGTAAATAGTGTTTCAGCAACACCTTCGATATCACTATCATCACCAAAACCAGTTTCCTTCACATTTTTCATACCATCTTTAGAATTCACATCACTCTGATCATCCTCGTCCACCTCTTCCGGAAAATCAGGGACCCATCTAGTAGTTTCTTTAGCTCTAATCCAAAACACTTTCCCACGAAATATAATCTTCAATTCATCAGAAATAATTCTATTACTTTTTGTGTGAACACATATTCTATTCGAATGAAAACATGACTCCTCCTGATCATCAATGTCTAACAATACTCCCCATTTTGCCGCAATACGTTTGAACGTGTTTCCTGACCACAACTTCAGCGGTATACCTTCTAATTCCACCCACGCTATCCTACCTTCTGTAACAAAATCCATGGAGGCTTTATTAATTTGAGAGAACCAAGAACCAACACTAACATTCTCTCTGAAAAGACTCATAGATTTGTCGGTACCAAACTCCATCATAACCCACAACTCACCCATATAGTAAATTTTCATATTCGTGAACCCTTCATTATTAAACATCACTTTAAGATTCGCTAATGAAGCAAATTCCTTGACTCTGCCAAGCACGCACATTCATAGATCCTTAGACATTACACTTTTCTTCCAAAACCATAGCAGGGGACTCATTATCACTACTTCCATATTGTGTAGGGCTTTTCACTGCGTTCACATATGACTGTCTAACACCCGTAGGTTTTTGATTCCTATGACTATTATTGCTCACATTCATCTAAGCATTATAACTCTTACCGCCACCATTCATCTGAGCATTTTTATCAACATTCGCAGGAGATCGCTGAAACCTAGTAATGTTTGCATGTAATTTATAGTGATCGATCCAAACCGTACATAAATTGTTCACCAATCTCTCTACGCTAAAAACATTAATGAATCTGACAAAACCAAACCTCTTCCCAGCTTTGAATCTCTTTAGAGGTATAAAAGCATCCACAACATTCCCGTACTGTTTACATGAGTTAAACAAGTCCTTAGCCGAACATATATCCGGGAAATTCATAACGAATATTGACGTAGAAATCTTAGCCACATCATCCTCCTTCGTCCGCTGATAACTCATTGATCCAGAACCAGCAAAAATAGAGACCCAAAGGAAATAACCAAACGAAGATGAAACACCACCACTAGAGAAGAGAAAACCCCTAACAAAAGGGAAATATTATTATTTTGGATTGAAGGAAGATCTTTGATTGAGAATAAGAAAAGGGGATTTAATGAATGGACAGGCCGAATATAAATTCAAGATTCAATTAGAAAAGAGGATTACAGATCTAAACCCTAAGATCCCTGGATGAGAAATCGCCTAACATGCTCGATATGAGATTAATCAATAGATGAGTGATCCCAAAATCAGGGGTTATAACGATTTCAAACACCAAAGATGAAGGAGATTAGATTGTAAAAATAGGGGAAATTTTGATCACATAAAACATTAAGAGATTGTGTTTCCATTTTATGTTTCAGTTAACAATTAATCATGAATTATAAGAGAACTACAATCGATGTAAATTACTTCCTTTCCGGACAATACAGATCTACTCATTATTCAAAAATAACAAAACCAAAAAGTTCATGGATTAAACCTGTTTGTTAATAACATACATCAATTTTGATATTGCTCCATATTATATAAACTTTTATTTGTCATAACAATAATATTCGCATCCAAGATAGACTTAGAGGGAGGTTATATTGGATACCATCTCTTTCTTGGATATCGGGGGACACATCTCAGCCATCCATCTAAAAATAATCAAGGGATGAGATTAAATACACTTTTATTAATTAAAAAAAAAATTCATAAAAAAAGCGAAGGGGAATCTCAGTCATTTTACCTCACACACCTACCAATCCTCAATCATCACACCTCATCTTTTTCATATCTTCTATTTTCTCTCTCACCAAACACACACTAAAAACACATACACAACACACATTTTTGCACCGATAAAAAAACACACTAAAAACACGCACATCATTAATAATCATTTACAAATCGCATCAAATAATGGAAGAAAAAGATGTCGATGATGTTGTTGAAGAACAAATATTAAGGATTAAGCTTATAGATGAAGCTTCGAGTAAAAAACGCTGAAATACATGCTTAAAATCACTAATTCAGGTATAAAACACTCCACCTACATATTTTAATGTTATTTATGCATAAATAATGAAGCGTACTATTTTATAGAGTTTGTGATGAACATATTATGATTTTTCTTCAAGTTATTGTGTTTATACAGTTTATAATAAAGATATTTTGATAATATTTGGTGATGTTATAGTGATAAGTAAGCTTTAGATCGAGTATGTTGACGTTGATGAAGAAAATATGTTATTAGAAGTTAAGTTTTCACTATTTAGAAAGGATTTGTTGATGATGACATGTTAGTTAAAAATCATATATGATAAGTTTCCTGAAACAATTGCAAAAACTTATATACTATATCATATATGATATAAGTTAGGTTTTATGTGTTTATGGATATTTTGTTCATATTATTAGTTTGAAAAGTTAGTTGTGTATATAATATCATATATGATAATCTGTTTAAAAGTTAACTTCTTTAACATTATAATATATCATATATGATAATTTGCTGAAAAATTAAATCAAATCTTTTTTATTTTTGTAGAGAAGGCCGTTTTCATGACATCTTGAACACCGCAAGCATCCAAAGGCCCAAGAAGCTCAATGAAGAAGCTCATGAATTTTCATTTCACGGTCAAGATGTGTTCTCCATTCTTCTCTTGTAATCTCTGTATGGAGTTTTGACGTCTACGGACGATTTCTGTAAACCATTGCAAACTAGTACAATGTCTTGCTAAAATGGTGTAACTTTCTTAGTACTATGTCGTCATGTTTTATGCTGAAATGAAAATTGCAAAACATTTGCGGATGTGATTTTTGATATTATGTCTATTTTGTATAACTTTTATTGCACACATTCATAATCACTTGTAATAAAAGCATTAGAAAAGAAAACATGTTATCATTATTTAAAGATCAAGTATGATGGTTGAGAAATTAGTGATGATCATGTTAAATCACATGTGATTTATAAAAGAAATCACATATGATAGTTTGCTACTAACTTGTAAAATACAAATATCACATCTGATATATAATAGATTCACATGCATGTAAGATTCAAATCAACCAAAATCAAGTAAAACAGAATTTTAACACTTGTTCATATAAAAATCAAACATTAAACAAATTACTTTCAAATATAACATGTGATAATTGTAATGAAAAGAAAAATAATGTAAAATCATATATGATTTCCTAGCATATCACATGTGAAAAAAATGAAACAATTTGATGGATTTATCATTGAATCAACAAAGTCTTTTTATTGTTGAAACAAGTCTTCTTCTTGAACCAAGTCTTCTTTGTGTTGAACCAAATATTTTTTTTCTTGAACAACAACTTCTTATTGAATCACATCTCTGATAATATAAAATGAAAAAATAAATAAGCTGTTTTATGAAAAAAATTGCAAATATCACATAGGATATCCCATATGATATAACTAATAAAACAAACTCATTGATATCACATGTGATATAGCTAATAAAATGCAATATCATATGTGATATCACATGTGATTTATCTAACAAAAAAACTCAATTAGAAACCTACTAACCAAAGCTAAAATCATATGTGATTAATTTTGTATTAACATAACACTGCTTATTCCTAACTGAGATTCAGCTTATATTAACAACTTAATTCAATCAAACGCTAAATAATAACTTATTTAGAACATAAAATGCCTAATAATACAGCTTATTTGAATAGAATCGAAAAAAACTGATAGTTCATCAAAATAAGCTAATAAGCTATCTTATAATTCAACATAATAAATTCAGATGACGATAATTAATAAGGTTATACACATCATTCACCTAATAAGTTAGCTTATCATTCAACATAATAAATTCAGATAATTCGTCAAAAAAGCTAAATTATAAGCTTATAAATTCATATGATGATAAATTCATAAGCTTATTCACATCAAATAAGTTAAAAAAAGATAAATTCATAAGCTAAAAAAACGATCATCTTATACACATCAAAATTAAATCCGTATATAAATTAACATCAAATAAGCTAAAAAGGGATAAGCTGAATTATAAGCTTATTCAAATCAAATAAGCTAAAAAAAGAGACGTAGTAAATCACACACTATATGTGTGTGTATTATGAGATGTTTATAAAAAAAGTATATATATTGTACAAAAATACCTCTCTAGTGTAAATAGGTAATTTAATCTTATCCATCAGATGAGATGAGTCCCCTAGTATTCACAAAAAGTTTGGTATCCAAATAAACTTAAATCATATACTTAAACAACATTAATAATGTTAGAGTAAAAAAATACCTTTCGGAACATGGAATCGACAAGCCAACTATAGCGTACGAAAGAAAAACTACTTCTAAGAAGGTACAAATAACTAGTTGAAATTCATGCAAATTGGTAAAGTACACTTGAGAGAAACAAAAAAAAATGATTACGTTTTTTTTCTTCTTTTCCTTTTTAGCGGACAAAACCCAGCCATCACTTTATGATTATTTTTTAGATCAACATTGGATTGGATTATTAAATAGAAAAATATACCTCATGGCTTATGATTATATATTCAACATCGAAGTTATTCAATCATCGGAGATATGTTCGTGCTAATAACGTATTATAAACTAGGTATAATGCCCGTACACGCACGGTCTTTTTTCTAATTTTTTTACTATGTGTTTTTAAAAAAAAAAATTAATAGTAATTTTTTAAATAAGGACCTATTATCTATATAGTTTCAAGATTTGAGCTCGTCCAAGTGTAGTTTTACACATCATCCAAAAATGATTCGGATAAGTGTTTGTGGTTGCTTCCGGTTACTGTAACATGAAACTTTATCTGATGGAAAACACTTGAACACCTAAACCCGAAATCGAGTGACACCGTAAATAATCCAAGTTATGAAATCTTTTTGTAAGCTTGTAATAACTCTTTTCCCCTAAATTTCTATATAATTTTCCCATAGCTTATATATTTGTACATTGATAATTTCGGGTCAGGGTCGGGGATTTATGTTATCCCCATCCTCGGTTTCATAATTCGGGGATTCCCCGTCCCCATCCTCACACCCGGTCAACTCGAGGATTCCCCAGTCAATTCGGGTTTGGGGATCGGGTCCCCGTCGGATACGGGTTTTATTGCCATCCCTAAGTATTTGTCCATTTTACCATAAGTGCATTTACTCATTTTAACCTTGTAAATGAATCTTAAGGTATACATACTAAGAATGAGCGATAAAGATTACCACAAAAACAACTTATAATTGACAAAAAAATAACTATACATTGAGCACCACATTATTAATTTAATAGACTACAAATTACTTGGAATGTTTACACCATGCTTGGCAAAACTAAAGATGTGTTGATGCTCTTTCATAAGCACTACAATTGGTCAGACTGATACGTGCATGGCAAGGCTCGTTTTTAAGGCGAGGAGTATCGATACGGGTTGACATGTATATCCCGAACCACGTCTATGAAGAATGGATCAACATTTTAGTTTCATGTGTTCCTTCATTTTAGCTAGTCATGCACATGCACGTTCTCTTTTAGATTTACATTTCCTTTTTCAAAATATTAGTGGGTACAAGTAGTTAAGGATATGAGGAAATGACAGGTTATGTTTTTTTCTTTTGCTAATTTATAATGTAATTTGTAAACTCAGTATAAGATTGAAATGAAGAAGAAAAAAGAAAGTTGTTTTTCAATTCTTAGTTTCCTCTCTATAAATCTTAGAGTCTTGCTCGCACTTAAGGGCCTTATCCTTCTCGTATTTTCCTTAACTATTTCTTGGAGAATTTTGACCCATCTAAAATCGGTCCCCATATCAACAGAATAATTTGGGTTATTTCATATAATGTGGTTAGTCCCATCCTTGCTGGAGTTTTCTGACCATGGAATGTTGTATTTTCCTTTGCTCATATGACGACGGAACCGAAATTCGTGAGCTCCCCTGTTGTCATCATTTTCATGCCAGCTGCATCGATAAATGGTTGTACATAGATGCCACTTGCCCTCTCTGCAAGTTCAACATACTAAAGAATGGTAACCAAAGTTGCAATGACGAAGTATAATTATAACTAATACTAACATTTTCTTCAAGATCTTGACCCGGACCCATCGTTGGTATGTGATATTATCTAGTGCATACACAGTTTTGTTGTCTTCATCTCCTTTACTCAACTGAACATATAAGTGAAACTCCATTACCAACATAAACTTTAAATCTTTTATACTTTTATTTCATAATAAATTAACATTTCCAAAACGTGTAAATCATTAGGAACACCCCGATCCAATGCATCTTTTGATGCCAATTGGACCCTTCCCCAAGGACCCGACCCAGGGAATGAGCTCATGTCCCATCGCCCTAATTAGCCAAGAGTTGGGTTTGAACCCCAATCAATCTTCAAATGACCCTTATCACCAGTGAACTATATAATGGATTAACCCAAATAAACATTTATACTAATCATGGCCCAATCCTTAACATCGTTGAAGAACACCATGTGTTGTTGTTTCATAAGTTAAGATTGCTGAAGGATTTGGACAAATTCCCAATGGAATAATTTATAGATTACAACAATGTCATGCAAACTATAGATTAGAGAGGAATAAAAAATCATTTCACAATTTTTACTTGATGTAAAAGGTTAAAACCGAACTCACAAAACATGGTCATATGAAATGAAAAGGCCTTGTGGGGTCAAGGGTAGCTTGGCCACTCCAATGTCAAATCGCAGTCACCCTGATCAGTAGCCTCATCCGCAGCTCCATTGTTGTAAAACTCAATTATAGCCCCCCCAGGCTTCACGACAGGCAGATCCCTCCAAGTGCCCAATCAAACATATGCTGAACAACAATAGATAACCAAAACTCATATAAGGCCTAATAAATTTTACAGTTTGACTAATCAACCTATCACATATTATTGTGTAAAAGTGTAATATTACCATATTATCATTACATTATTTACCATAAAATAATAATTTTGGCAAAAAAGGAAAGGTAACGTTAGAGGAGACCACTTTGCAGGTGGGTGATAAAACCATGATTACAATACCAAAACACACTTTGAGTAGTGATGAAAAAGATTGCTAGTAACTGCATAGAAAAATTAGCAGGACCAGGAACAATAACTAATAAGATAAATTAGCAAATTATTTTGTTACGCCATTTAGATATTGATATTTCCATGGCTATATGGGTCCCAATACCGTCTTCCACAGTGTATGGGGGAGGTTGAGACGTAGACAGCCCTACCCCTACCAAAGGTAGAGAGGCTGCTTCCGGTTCTACCAAAGGTAGAAAAGGACCTCCGGCCTTGTAGGGGGTGAGGATCGAACCCTTGACCTCTGTCTCCAAAGGCAAGGGTGTTAACCACTTGATCCAACCCTACTCTTACTTTATACAGTAACTCTCTACCTTTGGTAGGGGTACGGCTGTCTACGTCTATCATGATGCCAAATACAGTAACTCACACTTTATAGCCCCCAAAAATGATTCAAACTGTTATGCAAGCAACTGGAATAACTTCCCCAGCATCCACGCCATTAATGAAAACATCCAACTTTACTGTTGAAACAATACCCTCAGTTTCAACTTTTATGGTTGCAGTAGACACTATTGTAAAATTCAAGTTCATGCCATCATCTGGGAATTCTATATACAGCTTTTAAATTATAAATCTCCATCCGGAAGTGTTCAATAGCTTCTGATCTGGCAAGTTATCAGCGGTCCACGAAATTTTGTTTACCTAAAACAACAAAATAGCAGGGAGTGCAAAACTTTCTTATCAACAGTGGGATATTGCTTGCATAACAGTTTTAATTAACAGATATATAATGAATTGGGTTAACCTAATCCGGCATGTTTTGTTTCAACCCACACAAAGGTATAATTAGTTCTAACCCGTTTTCTATTTATTTATTAACACATAGAACGAATATGCATATTCCTTTGGTGTACTGAGAACTTACATTCAAGTAGACTAATGACGCCTGTTTTGCCACCTCAAACGCTGAGTTAAGAACATCTTCATGTACTGGGATTGGTACCATCTCCATTGAGTTATTACACATAGTAATCCTTGATAATAAATTGATGCCATAATGACCCAAAGTTACTTTATTACCTAGTGAAGTACTGCTCATGATAGGACCATCAGTAACGGTGACATTTAAAGTAGTGGTGTCACCAAAAGAAACTTGTTTTGGAAGTGACTGGATCACTGAATCTAGCTGTATCACAGCTTCTTTAACCTTGCTGGATAGTATCTTATGAGAAAAAAATCAACTATTATGAAAGTTTGGCAACAAATTCAATAAGAGACGGTGTATACACCATTTCAGATAAAATAAAGTAAATAGATGAATTTACTTATGAATGGGCCAATTTGGGTATAATATAAAAAGCAACTTTGGTATTATATTGGACAGGCAAACTTCTTATTCAGAAGTATGTATAATTATTAGCCAAAGTGTTACATAGCTATACACGTTGCACACAAAAACTTGACCTGTTTCATCCCAAACCAAAAACTTACCTATATTATCTAGTACTTTTAGTATTTACCCGTGCATTGCCGGGTATACAATTTATCAAATCTACATGAAGAAAACCGAACCATTGTTTCATTTTCTCAAGAATTTGCAACTATATTCACATATCCCAAAACTCATTTATTTGCTTTTAATAACTCCCAAACAAAACCCAACCCATATACCAGGAGGTGTTGTTTTATCGTCATACGTCCTACATCAACATATTATTCAACAACACTCCTAAGAGACATGTCTCAGGTATGCAAATCAGTGTGGCAGCCGCTCACGTGCACTTTTTTATACTTTGTAGCTAGTGGCTAAAAGGAAGAGGATCAAAAGTAGTGCGGCAGCGGCTCAGGTGCACTTTTTTGAGCCAAGACAGCCACTCAATAAATCCATGAAGGATTACACAAATAATCATAGCACCAATTAAACCCTAAAAGTCATAAAATCACAGACAAAACCAAACACATGTATATACCTATGGAGATATAATAACTAATTCAACACCACCAATCGTTTTATGATCTAATCTTCTTCCTTAACATCAAATTAGAGCTTCAAACAAACCGTAACTTTTTTCACAAACTGAAACAAAATTAACAATAAATTCATAAACTCTTTTACAATATAACTAAAATCCCTATATCAAATTTTAAACAAAATAAAAGATTAAATATTCAAAATCATACCTTTAACTCATGCAAATACATTTTGTTCTTGCATACATAAATTATTAAAATCATCATCAAAATCATTGAAACAAAATTTATATTGAAATATATTTTCTTTAGTTTATTCTCAAATTGTGGAATTTTTTTATTTAGGGGTGGAATTTGAAGAATCGGTTTAAAAGAATGACAGTGGAGGTGTGTGGCTTCGCAGTGAATTGTAGAGTGGTTTTGTTTGTTTAACTTTTCGTTTTAACTCCTAGGTTCCTTATAGATTACTTCCGCTTTTATTAAGTTTTATTTATTATAATTTTAACACATATATTTTTATCATAGTTTTTTCGAAAAAACTTGTAGAAACAAAAATTTAAAAATTTAGTGACAAATAAGGAAATATATAGACTTTTTATTAAAAAATAATTAAAATTAAAATTAATACTTAAGAGAATCATACCTAATAAGAAAACATTTTTTTTTAAATTCAAAAGTCCCTACTTTTCGTTTTTCTTTACTAGGTAAAAGATGTGAAGAACAATAGTTGAAGAGAAAAATAAGAATACAAGAATAACGGAGGAAGAAAGAATTCTTATTATTGATTAGTAGCCGGTTACAATTGCGTAGTACTTATAGGGTAGATAAGTACATGTAGAGCTCTAATGGTAATGGGCTAATAAGATAATGATGAATATACATGCCCATAATATTTACAACAATATGTATTTAGGTTTAGAGAGTCACATATGATTAGCGTTTTTAGGTACATATTCAGAAAAATATTAAGATTTCAAAACCTGCTTTATATAAAGGAGACAGAAAACAGTCATCATGCTTTTACACAAATCGAATCCAAACATACGAGAAAAAAGAAAAAATTAAAGAGAAACGAGTTACACATCTACGGCAAAAGGTATTTGGCATCAACAATATCAGAAAAAGTCGTGTTTGGCTCGATCAATTTATTCAGTCTGAAGTAACATTCTCACAGGCTACCACTTGGGATAAGTAGACAAAGCAGCACACGTTCAATCCATTGCTACTGTTCCCAAAACTTTCCAGCCTGCAAAATATAAAAAATGCAACATCAACAATCTAATAGTAGTTTTCATACGGAAGGAATACAAAAAGGGTTTTGTTAACTTGTGGCCACTGGGCACATGCTAATGCTTTTTGGAATAGCATTTCTAAAATATAAAATTTAAGCACTTTATAACGGAAAAACAACTTGAGAGCTATTTTATGTAGAAAATAAACACTTCCCGCCTAGACACAAATAAGTGCTTACTATATTTCAGTAACACATTACAGTCCCAACTCCCAGCTCTGCCTAGACAGAAGCGTAAAAAGACTTTCCAGTAACACTGAGAAGCATATAACAATAAAATAGCACCAAAAATGCTAAAAAAAAAGCTTATGACATTTTTAAAAAGGCAATAGAAAATGGAAACTGATCAGTCGTGTAACCAATACAAGTGTCACTTAAGGATTACTTTCAACCCGTTCAACCCATTTTCTTGCAGGAAAAATAAGTAATTGCCGTTAACAAATAATGGCCTTTTACCTGACTTAACCACGCCGCGCTTGATGAACCCATTTCACTGTGAGTTCAAAAAAGCCTTTGTCGCATCCAAATGTCCATCTGCTGACACCGTTGGAACTCTCACTTTTACGTAATTTCCGTTTCTTATCCACAATGTGTCTCTCTGTGTCAGCATCCACTAAATCTGCATGCATCGTAAGGCACCCGTTGACAGGTACAGCCATAGCAGATTTGTGGAGTGGCAATAAATGGGGCTTTTTGCATCCAATATATTTTGTTGTAGAATCAGCATTAAAGATAAGTGCAGTATACTGACCAAAGAAATTAGCATCTCCAAGAATATCGTTTCCGTAAGAAGCCGTTATTGAGCCACTTAGTCGTGCATCTTTAACGGGATTAAAAGTCAGCTCCATCGTAGTGTCTACTGCATCTTTAATTGCAACAAAATCTAAAAGGATACGCCCATCTTTAGACTCACGCTTTATGGTGCCACACATGGTGTTTAAATCCCCATTCCAAAATTTCGTCAGGTCCGCACCAGCGTTACCATTGTAAATTAAGTAACTTTGATCTCTCTCCTTGCTGGTAGCTTTGATCATCAAAGCAACCTCAATAGATGATGAAAAGGGGACAGAATGAACAGAACTGGTGTTTCCTAATGGTATATACGAACCATCATAGATGTGCTACCCGCATTGTTCCATTCCCGATCGAAATATAAACATACAATTATTCTTCTTTATCCCACCCACCCACATCATCACTATTTGATAATCGAACATTTGCTACAAATAACGCTCCCATTACAAGCCTTCATCAAACGAGGAATGTAAAACACTCACGGTCTGAAAAGAATTCCAAACAAAACCGAGAATTCGGATAAAGTTCAGTCAGGAGAAGATCAAAACAAAAAACAACATTACAAAACTAAAAACAAGAATTGACTACACATAACAAAAATTGCATTGAACATAACAATAAATTATTGAATAAAATAGAAGGACAAGAAATCCATGGGATTTTCAACACTTGGTCAGTATACAACAAGAAAGTAAGCATGAAAAACCACTTTTAACATAGTGCAGGATACAAACTTATATATATTAAGGTCTAAATGAAAAATACATTTATTAATCATACTTACATATCCCCTAACCTTCCTGATGTACGTGATGCTAACAGATTTTAGGCAATGTTGATACACGTAGTTGCCGGACGTCAATAATAACGTATTATCAAACAAAGGGGGTACTATCGTATACCTAACGAGATAGAAAACACAACACTTGAGAACAACTCTCTCGTTCTCATACTGCTTTTCATTAATTCCAATATGAACAACAAACATAACAAATGACAGACTCTAAACAGAACCCCTATTTATAAGAAACTAATACTAAACCTAATTAGGACTCTAATAAGGTATAGTATAATATTTTCCCAATAAAAGATAATTACATAATAAAAGATAAATATAATCCCTAAATAGATAAAGACTACAACGCAACTAAAATACTTTCCAAATACTTATCCTATACACAACAACGTACTAGCGTCAATCCTCCCCTTCTGGAAAAAAACTCGTCCTCTGAGTTTTCCGACCTAGAACGAATAGCAACCATCTTGATGAAAACTCGAACACAACCTTCACAGTGAACTCAACATGTTGTTTCTGACACCAGTGTATAACCTCCATATTCTCCATACTTCAGAACCAAGTTGCTACTTTTTTCAATGGTATGACCTGAAAAATTCATCATTGAATATCGTGCGTTGTTGGAGATAATATTGGTTGTAGTTCGTCTGGAATAAGAGCCTGTGAGACTTCTTCTAGCGATTTCAGATTTTTGGAGATCTTATTCGGTGTTTCATCTTGTATCATTGTTGTTGTAATAGTCGAGTTGACTAAGAATTCATCTTCTCGTTCTTCCTCAAAGTCTTGATATCTCATGATGAATGAATTCTTCCCCTTTGGTTCTGAAACATGGTTGCATTCCATCAATGGCACTAGAATAAACCTACCACCATTATGTTTAAACTTATAAGTGTTTTCTTCAATGTTGTAAATTGCGTTAAGATCGTACACCCATGGTTTCCCAAGAATAATGTGACAAGCATCCATGTCAACAACATCGAATAACATCTCGTCCTTGTATTTTCCAATGGAAAACGAAATACGACAACATTCGGTAACGTTGAACTTCCCAAGATTATACGGTAATGGATGTTTTTCGGTGGGTAATTTTAACTGATGGACAATATCTTGCGTGATAAAATTTTCATGGCTGTCACCATCAATAACAACATCAAAGACCCTTTGATGGATAACACATCGTGTTCGAAAGAGGTTATGTCGCTGAGATTTCTCAACTAGTTTAGGAGCTAGCATGATACGACGAATGACACACAACTTCGAAGAATATTCATCATTAGCATACAAGTTACCATCTAACTCATCTGCCGGGTGGCATACGTCAGTTTCAATTTCTTCATCAAACCTTTCCTCTTCTCCTTCATCGTAATCGTCTTCCCTAGTGGTCAAATTAATCTTCCCACCAGTTGCCCTACATTCACTTGAACGATGACCAGGTGCCCCACACTTGAAACACTTCCCGATTACAGGTCGTGCATACGGGTTTGTACTTGAAGACTTCTCGGGTCGTGCATACGAGTTTGTACTTGTAGACTTGCTGACAAGTGTACCAGTAGGTTTTCCCGTGCCCAAAGTAGACAATTTCTGAACAGACTCACTGCCTTCTGGTTTGGATGTTGATTGTCCAGCGTTTGACACAAACTTGTTTCTGTTTGTGGAAGGAAATAAAGTTGAGCGGTTATTCTTTGCAAGTTGATTCTCAGCCCTAATCGCGAGATTATAAGCGTCGTCCAACGTGTATACAGGAACAAGAGAGATTCTATCTTGGATTTCTGGACGTAATCCATTGATATACCGTGTCACTTGTTGAGACTCGGTTTCTGACAAATCATTCCTTGATGACAAACGATGAAATTCAGCGGTGTATACTTCCACAGAACGATTTCCTTGAGCACAATTTTGAAGAAGATTAAACAATATCTGATCATGATTGGGTGGAAGGAACCTCCTACGTAATTCTCGTTCCATTCTTTCCCAACTAACGATGGGAAGTTTCCCTTGTCGCTCCCGTACAGTTTGCAAGTTCTTCCACCATGATTGTGCACCACCCTTTAGTTTATATGCAACTAGATTAACTCGATTATCCATAGGAATTTCATAGAACTTGAAAAAGGTATCCAATTCACTCATCCAATCCAAGAAATCTTCCACATTCATTGAACCGTGGAAAGTCGGGACATCTTTGGCTCGTTGACGGTAATCAAAATCAGCAGCACCCCTGTGACCAAAACGCATTCCCCTGACTTCCCGTTCATCTTCATACTCGTTCTCAACGTCAGAATCTTCACCGCCATAATTGTGTTGCTGAAAAGGTTGCCTTTGAGGTCGACCATTCCCGCGACCCCTGTTCGGTCGTCGTGGAACACCAAAAACTGGTTGATCTTCATTCTCATGTGTCGTTAGACCTGCTATGGTTTGAGTTATCTGTTGCAAAGACTTCTGGACTGTTTCCTCAAGCCGTTTAAACGAATTTTCGAGCTGCTCAACTCGATCGTTATTAACATCGTCACCAGCCATTATTGAGTCTCAATACAGAATACAATCAACCTTAAAACTGGATGAATTTGCAATGTGAAAACCAAACCAAATAATCTGATCAATCACGATTTGAAGTAGAAGCGGTCCTCCAATCGAATCGTGTTTGGGCTCTGATTACCAACTGATGTAGCGTGATGCTACAGATTTAGGCAATTTTGATACACGTATTGCCGGACGTCAATAATTAACGTATTATCAAACAAAGGGGGTAATATCGTTTACCTGACGAGGATAAAACACAAGACTTGAGAAAACTCTTCTCAGACTCTTTTCATTAATTCAATATGAACAAAACATAACATATGACAGACTCTAAACAGAACCCCTATTTATAAGAAACTAATACTAAACCTATTAGGACTCTAATAAGGTAAAGATAATATTTACCCAATTAAAAGATAATTACTAAATAAAAGATAAATATAATCCTAATTAGATAAAGACTACTAACGCAACTAAAATACTTTCTAAATACTTATCCTATACCAACACGTACTGCGTCACTTCCGCAACAACTAATTATTGTTCATTCTGATTTAACTCGATACATATTAATCTCCGGATCCAACCCAAAAGCGAAGATGTATATGATTCCCTATTCTTAAAGAGATCTAACTACTATATTCTATGGGCAACATTTTGACGTCGTTGGTTTTATTTAAAAATATTTTAATTTGATAAAACACAAACTAAATTTGCAATGGAAGAAATTTATCTATATTAAAAATCATCCCAAGATACAGAACATCATGCTTCAAATCTACTTGTTGGAAGATTAGCGAATTTTTATCTATGCTAAAATCCTTGGAAGTTGTAGAACCTAATCACCCATGTATAAATCAAGTGTTTTGAATCTTAAAACCACAAATCTACTATTGTGTTTGTAACTTTTTTGTACACACAGCCACAAGTGTTATATTTTGCAAAAAAAATTATTTTGTATGGTGATCTCATTGAACTTCTTTTGGACATGCAAGTCACTAAAAGATGGTTTTGCTTCACATTGTGTCATTTTGTAAACAGTAAACTAATAGCAATTATTTACAAGAATATTGTAAGAATCCATATTTATGTTTATATATAAGAAAATATTGTAGAATTGTAGAACCCCACAGTTACAGTTTGTATCATTTACCATTTATTTTTTTTAACTTTAAAATTATTAAATTTTATAAATATTTTAGTTTTATTTATATATAATATTTCAACTACAAATTACAAAATGACCCAACCTTTACAAGAAGTCAACTCTCAACGGCATGATGCAAAGGTACAATAATTTACGAAACAAACCATATATTTATACATAAATTCCATTAAATGAAATGAACTTAGCATAGGTTATATTGCTTATTTTCAATATGGAAACATGTAGTTACCTAGCATCTTCAGGAATTATGTGAAGTTGAGTGGCCCTCGCTTCTTTACGGTCGAAAAATGATTTGAATTCCTTTGACCACTCGATCGATGACTACACAAAAAAAAGAAGTTTAGAACTAGTTATAAAATGTGGAATTGTGACCACTTTGTTTTTTTATACCAATAGTTTGAGAAAAAAAATAATCATGTTTATACTTTACTTCTTCATAGTGAATACATGAACCAATTCAATAGTATGGTATTGAGACCCAAACCAATTTAAATTGAACATAAACCTAAAAACTTAAATAAATCTTAACTACCGCCTTTCACAAAAGGAGTAAACTTGATGAACAAAAGATAGTCCCGCATAACATGATCCGGGTAAAAAAACAGAGAACCAAAAAATGAATTAGCTTACCGAAGCGATCCCCAAAAGGTGAAAGCATTTGTCCATTACCACTTTCGTTGCTTCACACAGACCTAACATGTTCTTGGTAGGCTAAACCTGCCAAAAAAACTAGATAATCAAAACTAAAGTATAGAAAATTAACTTAGTCTAAGAAAACCAAAAATTCAATTGAGCACAATATTGTATGAAATTTTTTTTGGTAAGACGATATATAAATGCTTTGTGAAAGAAGACTCGCTAACCTAGCAAAACTATCAAAAATATGCTAAACAAGGATAAAGAAAACGTCACAGTTGCTTTTTTTAAAAGATTTGAACGTTTTGTAAATTTAAGGGCAAATGACACAAAAAGTTACCAAACTTAAGGGTTATTTTCAATTAAGGTATCACACTTTTTTTCTTGCATAAAAGGAGCCCAACTTATTTTTTTGGCCAATTTAGGTATTTTCGTTAAATATTTACCTATCATCCGTTAAGTTCTACATTTCAATTCCACCGTCAAACCTCCCCACCATCATCACTACCAAGCACCGCCTCTACCACTAAAATAATAACCATATAATTTATTTAAGTATATATAGATTCTGGTGATACCTAACTAATCCTTTATGATTATGTTATCATTTTACTTAATAATGAAGAAACACTTCATTTTTTTATCGTATATTCTTCATAGTTTGTGAATCTTAACTGATACTTTGGTTGTTGATTTGGCATAAACACCCCAAAATGTTTCTCTGTTTCTACTCCTTGTTTGTTATTTTCATCGAACATTGCAAACAAATAAGCCTCAATAGATCTTCCAGGCTTCCGTGAAGTCCCCTTTGTCCCTTTGGCATACATGATCAAATTCCTATGATAAGTTCCAGCATTTCCTAATGTCGCTCCATTGCCACCTGCCGATGGCCATCCACTCTCGGAAACAACAATCTCCACATATATGGACATGTAATGTTAGTGGTAGAGGCGGTGCCCAGTAGTGATGGTGGTGGGGAGGCTTGGTGGTGGTGATGATGATTGGTGGTGGTTGTAGCGGCCGGTAGACTTGAAATGTAAAACTTAACGGATGATCGTTAAATATTTAACCAAAATACTTAAATTGGCCAAAAAATAAGTTGGGCGCCTTTTTATGCAAGAAAAGAAGTATGATACATTGATTGTAAATAACTCTTAAGTTAAGTACCTTTTCGTGTCATTCGCCCTAAATTTAACTTACATTCAATATTGTATGAGAAAAAGCATATGCAAGTATATATACCTCGTGGCAGCAACAATTAAATAACTTGGATAAACCGCACAGGTATTCGCACAGAACATGTGGCAAAAAAGCTCTACAAGCGGTATTTAGAACCTGGAAAAAAAGTTAGATTTATCAATACCACAGATATGACTCATTAACTATACTGGAAAATCTTAAGAAAAACCAAAACTTACTTCATTATTTCATCTACATTTGTGAAATGTCTAAAGAAGTATTAATGTTCATTATAATATTCGTCTTACCTCAGTAAACTCAACAAAATGTAATCCCAGCTCACGTTCCTTCCCGGCCAACACCTGTTTAGGGCCAAGCAATAATAAAATTGGGACCCTAGTAGAGAAAGTTGTAGCATTAAGCGAAAAGAAAGTCTTACATTAAACTTCAACAAGTTTCTACCGCGAGAATTCTTGATAAGAGAACGCACTAAAGCTTTTGTCTTTAGCAAAGACGCAAGTGTATTTCCCTATTTATGAGATGATTAAGGATTTCAAATCAATGAGTAGCTGAACCGAATGTACAATAGCATAATATCAAATGGAAGAACATCACAAGAATACCTTTTCATCAGCAAAATCCTGATATTTGAATATGCACTCAGCCAATCTGTGGCTTTTCAAACATGTAAATCTGTTAAGAACACAACACAAAACTATAAATATGACTAAATACGAAACTTTACCTAAGAGTAGGGTCTCTTTTATGAAAGAAAGAATATAGCTGATGTTACATTGTTGAATTCATTATATAAAAAAAAATTAAATAAAAAACTGATTACATCAAGTTAATAAGAAAATAAAATTTGCCACTCTACTCGGATTATTGATGATAATCAAGTACAATAAGGGTAAAAATTAAGATAAAAGTGAGAAAAACTTACTTGAACGCACATTCAAGGAATGGTCTGGGATTATACCCGGCAGCAAAGCCTGATAAAAAGAAAATTTGTGAAATCTAGATTTGGGGCATGTTTTTATCTTTAGTTGTTAAGAAATATTTTTGGTGAATTTTATAAATGAGCAGCAACTATACTAAGTTTCTGAAGTCTTTTCCAGGCCACTCGGTCTTCAGATTCCAATATGTCCCAGAAATCACACAACTCTTGTTGTTCGCCACTAAATGTTCCAAACTCGCAACAAATTAGTCTATCTAGGTCTTTCCAATCATCTCGGACCCACCCTTCTTCTGCAGCAGCCTGAAAAAAAAACAATAGAAGTTACGTACAATATGACATTGTTCAAGTTAAACATGTTATTGTTGTGTAGTGGTTACGTACAATATGACATTGTTCAATGTACCCTCTTAGTCGATGTGGGGTCAAATACACCAACACGTCTGCTTCTTGAATGTTAGCTCCATACCTACGTGCACCATTAGAGAAATGCATCACTCTTCACAAAGAGGCATACACATGCAAAGAAATTAAAGAAGATATGTTGAGCTAAAACCAATTCGGAAAAATATTGATACCATAAAGTTGCGAGATCGGTATAGACATCATCTGATGGTCCATTGAGAGTAGTTGGGTGCCTATTGCTTTCAATCTTCCCTTCTTTTTCAGTAAAATGTTCTTGTGCCTTACGCCGAGCCTGCAAAACATGCCAAATTTATATACATGCAATCAAGTATATATGTATGCATATGTATGTAATTATATATATATGTATATATACACACACGTATATATATTTGTATGTAACAATCAAAATATACTAAACATTCAAAAGCACATATACCACATTATTACAAAATCCGCTCCCCACGTCTGCTCCCGAATACAAATACAAATTTAGAAGTGCATCCTTCATATAAATCGCCCGAACAATATCAGCATCAATACGCGTGTTTTCCGGGAAGACGAATACGGCTTTTCCTGCCTCATCATATATTGTTGGTGCCCATGTATTAATGCCCTTTATAAGCATCGCGTTGATTCTCTGCAAAGAAAAAGGTGTAGACAAGATAATACAGATGAGAATTTTAAAGTGTGTTTTAAAAGAGTTTCAGAAAAGAAGAGAGAAAAAAATACCTCAGCAATCCAGCGCCCCTCTAACCTAAAAGTTAAAATGCCAGCATTACGTAGGACTAGCCTTTTTATCATATCAAAGTTCCGAGCTTTGAATGCGTTCTTGATTTTCTACAAATAATAAAATATCATATCAAACATAAATATAATATATAGATTATTCAAAAGCCATGATAGCAAGAGAAAAGGATTTTTCACCTCTGCAATATCTATGGGTCCTGTGTGATAAAAAAGACGTGGGTCCTTTTCTCTTAATTGGTCGCATATGTCTTGGACACCAAAACTGTATGAAGTACCAAAAGTGAATTTCTCAAGTGATTCAGAAAAAAAATACACTCAAATAATATACCAAAGAAAGGTCAATTACATACAATGCGAAGTCACCATATGTTTTACGAGCTTCCCCTTCCAAGGGAGAATAGTTGGGATATAGCTCTAATCCAGGGTAACAATCTGCCACTACTATATCAAATAGATCTTCGATGTCTAGACTTGGCATCAATCTATCAGGCTCCTATATTTTAAAAAAAAAACCAGTGAAAACTTATAAAAACACAATTAAAAGAAATGATAATGTGTAAATTAATTACATGGTTTTTTGAAAGAGTGAACCCTCCCGTTGTTGAGGTAGACATTTGTCTGGTAACAAATAGAAATGTAAGAACGGTTAGCAAAATAATAGTGTAATACAGTTGTTATTTATGAAAAGCCGATTTGAACAAGAAAAACAACATAGTTATTAAACATATTATGTTATAAAAACAACCTCAATTTCAACTTAATAACATCATCGTACAAAAAAAAAGAACATTTAATAGTTTAATTTTCATCAAACATAAAAAATAAAATCCTTCATTTACAAACAACTATTATATTATTTATATCTTCAATCAACCGATAAATCTTTAATCAATAAAAAGAATAAAAAAAGCTTACCGGTTTGTTGCTAGATCTTTCTTGCGGCTTGAACGAATGATTGTTGGAAAATCAAGGTTTTAAAATTGGTGATAGGGTTTGTTGATAGATTGGATCTATATATACCCACCAAACCGACTTATTGTTTCTCTTTTCTCCCCTAATTCTAAAATATATAGTATTGGCCCTTGCATAAACTTAATTTTGTCTTTTAAAAACCAACAAGCATTACACTTTTCTATGTTTATTATTTGATTTGTTAAAATCGAGTTATGGTAATGATTCATTAAATTTATACAATTGATTCAATATTGTACTTATATCGCAAAATCAAGGGATTTTTAACATTGATTCAAATTTTTTTCACACATTTTGGATTATAATCACATTAAAATGAGTTCTACGCTTGAAAAACTTGAATCAAAGTTAAAAATCTATTGTTTTTAAAAACCTTCTTAATCTTCTGAAAATAAAAACCTTCTCAATGGATCCAGCTTCTTGTGAGATATACTTATGAATTACAACGAAAATAAACATCAAAACCACTATGAATAGTAGGGTAACAAGTTATGGACTAGTTTCATAACTTGTCACTTTAGGTCTCTTTACTTAAATAAACATGATTAATTCACGTTCTAACAATATCCTCCTAAGAATGTAACATACACCATAAATCTTCAAAAGTATACTTTTTGTATTCATCTGAATGTATAGTTGATATCATCAAATGAGTTCATGTTTTATATATCATTTATCCCTTGATTATTGCTCTTTTTGTGGTGTTTGTGAAACGCAACTGGTAATGGCTTTCTTTTAAGGGATGTAGATGAAAATTAACTTATGTAGATTATGTTAGTGTTTTGGTTTAGCTTAATTGTGCACTATGTTGCATAGAAACACCGTCGGGGTGGGTGACGTCTCTCTTACAGGAATCGTTTTGGAAACGGGAAACGCCTCGAAACGCCTCAGAAACATTTTTGGACGGACTAAATTCTACTTACGCCTGTAATACTAAAAATTGTATGGACTAAAACACACTCAAGCACACACAAACACACACTTAAATCATCGTCATTGGGATGACGTTGTCCCTTGACACCGATTATATTAAAGAGATGTGTGAGATTGTTGGATTTTTTAATCTATTAACCATTAAATAACACGAGTACGCAACAGAAGACAATAAACACGTATAGAATAACCTAATTAACATAGGTTCAAAAATAGCATACCTTTTAGCAATAAAAGCAAATTGACTTAATACTTGAATATGTTGGAATATGGTAGTCGGATACGCATGTTATACAACTAAAAAGTACGTGAACCTATTGGGGCACACACGTTAAGACACGAAGAGTACGTTTACTAAACATTTAATATATATATATGTTATATTTATTACTAAAGGTTTAATATATATCACGAAATGTTTTTAAATGACCGTTAGTTATCGTTATATTTTATAACTAACTAGACTAATGTTTAAATATAAAATGGAAGGGCTAAAGATGACAAAACCCGAACCTTTTGTAGAGGGGGTTTTGGCATTTAATTTGGCACTGAATTTTCCATTCAATTTGCATTCAATTTGGCATTCAATTTTGTGATAAGGACTTATGGTATTTCTTTTTTATCAACAACTAGCTTAAAGACCCGTGGACTCACGAGGTATTTTAAATAATTTTTTTTGTAAGAAATTATATGCGAAAACAAATTAAGAAAAAAATCAAATGTAAACATTTTGTGTTAATATATGAAAGAAATATTCAGATAATACGTGAATTATTCGATAGGAATTTGAGTTTGTAACAATTATTACAACAAACGTCGATACATTGGCGTTTTTAAACATGATGGTCTTGAATACCAAATGACGTTAATCAAGCTAATAGGCAATGTTCGTTCCATGAATACCTAATAGTCCATAACAAATTAAAGATTCGAAGAATACCATATGTTTTTTATCAAGCTCCTATATTTAAATATAATAATAATAAATAAAAAACCAGTGAAAACTTATAAAAACACAATTAAAAGAAATGATAATGTGTAAATTAATTACATGGTTTTTTGAAAGAGTGGACCCTCCCGTTGTTGAGGTAGACATTTGTCTGGTAACAAATAGAAATGTAAGAACTGTGACCAAAATAATAGTGTCAAAAGCCGATTTCAACAAGAAAAACAACATAATCATAAAACATATTATGTTACCTATCTACAATAAAAACAACCTCAATTTCAACTTAATAACATCATCGTAAAAAAAACATTTAATTAGTTTAATTTTCATCAAACATAAAAAATAAAATCCTTCATCTACAAACAACTATTATATTATTTATATCTTCAATCAACCAATAAATCTTTAATCAATAAAAATAATAAAAAAGTTTACCGGTTTGTTGCTAGATCTTTCTTGCGGCTTGAACGAATGATTGTTGGAAAATCAAGGTTTTAAAATTGGTGATAGGGTTTGTTGATAGATAGGGTTTGTTGGTAGGGGGCGCTTGGTTTGAAACAAGGAATGGTAATGAGAAAGATAATAGGAATACTATGGAATGCAATGAATGTTATGCTATTATTGTTTTTGCCTTGTTCATATAGAGAACACACACTTTTACATGCATATCAGAAAACTTCTTATAAAACTATAACTGCAATCATTTATGACTATTTTTTTTCAATTTAACATAAACAAGTAAACAACAAAATTCACATTTTACTATTAAAATCTTTGCATATATATTTTTTATCATATAACAAATTTATGTGAATCGAGTGACAAATTATGAAATTATCTACGAAACCTGTATGCACGTATGAATTTATAAAGTGAAACTCAATTGACATATTAGTGTAATATGTGTCACAACGTATAAGGTATTTTGAATATAATATATAGTATTTGTGAATATTCTAATTTTAATGTGAAAGTTAAAAAATAAAATAAATAGTTAATAAAAAATAATGAAATAAATAGATGAGATCATGGAGGTAGTGGTTACATGGTGGAATCAAAACCATAACACTTATTTTGTTGAGTAATGGTTGATTACCGTATTTTGGTTAATGCTCCATTCCGTTGTTGTAAACCAACCTTTTTTTTGAACGGCAAATGGAATTTTATTAAAAAAGGGCTAGAAAGAAACTAGCAGACGAAATACACGCAAAAATATAACGATATCATAAATGTGAAAAATAGAGATAAGAGAAGAATAAAATATCAAGAATAACAGAAAAAGAATTCTTATTTATTGATTAACCGGAGTTCACAAATGTGAGTACTTATAGGTAGATTATACATGTGGAGCAACTTATTGATGTTGGTATTTAGGGTCTTGATAATCATAGATTGCCGGATAAATTCTTGAATCGTGTAAAAGTCCACTTTCCAGATACAATATTTTGACCCTATTTGGTGCGTTGGGTTACACGAAATTCGTATAGGGATAAGACAAGAACACACTTTAATTCTAGGCACAAGAAAGAAAGCAAAACAATGAATAATTTCTTGTGTTTGTTATTGATATGAAGATGTTCATATTGAATACCAAATTATGTTCATATATATATAAACCTAATGGAGGTTGAAGGGAAAAGATGTCTTTGGTGAAAAGTCAACACTTCATTTTAATGTTTCCAGCAACAGTTTTGTAACAGTTTCTAACCGTCGCTAACTGCTGTCAAAGACATAGGTATGTCAAGTACCAACAGTTTAGTGACCACGGATTCTGTCACTATTGCGTCCTTTGACTTTATATTCGCAACCTTTTTTCATTATCGTATTCGAAATCAAGTTAATTAGTTTATACAAGTGTGCACTCCGCACCTGTGAACTTGTATTATAACTTAACTTGAAATCCATTTGGTCCCGGGTATATCACCATTACACAAAAACGATTGATGACACTAAAATCACCAACAATTGATTCATTAGTGACTCTTTTCTTTTGAGTGAGAGTAGCCCAAAATGGGATTTGGTGACTGTATACTTTTGTAGACACTTACTTTAGTGAGCAAATGTCATTAGTTTTGTAGTGATAGTTTATAAAAAATATACAACATTAAGATTTTTGCCATAGTAAATTATATTTATTTGCACATATTACAGTGACATTTTGGTTTATTATATATATTATATAAAACATGGAATCGTAGTACTTGTGTTCGTTCCATCAAAGTTGACACATTCTTCATTTTATGAAACTTGCATAAATCTAGTTCAACAAGCTTGACTTTTTTTTGTCAAGAGCAAACATGAGTCATTTATTAATACTAAACGAGTATCCATGTATAATAACAAAATTTTATAGCAGCATATAGTTATCTACACGATCATATATCTTCATCACTACCACTTGTCTTCCATCACATCAAAAACCCCACATGTCACATGTATAGCCAAGGCCGGTTATTCACAAGTGCAGCATGTGCATTGGCACAGGGCCACATTCAAAATAAGGCCACCAAAATTTGGAACGTTTTGTTATATATGCACGTGTTTAATTATTCTTATTATCGTGAAAAGATTAGGTACATATATAACTATGAGTTGAGATCCTCAAAAAACAAAAAAAAAACAAATGGGTTAATCTTGACCCTCCATTTCAATCAAATCCAATGGTTCATATTCATTCATTCAAAGGTATATAATTTACAAAAAAACCCACCCACCTCTCATTTAATATTTTTCTCTCTCTCTCTCTTTTCAAAACACAAACACACCGGCGGGTGACAAAAAAAACCCATCCACCCGCCGAAACCCTAACAACCGTCGTCGGAATTATTCAGAAGCTCCAAATCCATCGCGACTCCACCGCAACACATCCAAAATGCCACCGCAACACCTCCAAATCCATCGCGACTCCATCGCAGTAATCGCCACACACCGGAACCCTAACAACCGTCGCCGGAATTATTCAAAAGCTTAAAAAATATGTAAATAACCGTTAAATCACCATACACAACCGTCAATCGCCGAAAATGGATGAAAAAGAAGTAAACAAACGAAACGATCTGAACAAAGAAGAAGTTACAGTAAAAATCTCATGTGATACGTTTGTGGAAGACGTTGCAGATCGAGATACAGTTATTGAAGAAGTTACAGGTAATATTTCATAATGAATCACATGAGATTCGTATTGTTATAAAATTGTGTTGAATTTGTTTGATACTAGTGAATCTCATGAGATTCACTAGTAGTGAATCACATGAGATTCACTAGTAGTAATCACATGAGATTCACTAGTAGTGAATCTCATGTGATTCACTAGTATCAAACACATATATAAAAAAGACTCGGATGAAGAACAAACATTCATCAGACTTTGTTTGATACTAGGGAATCACATGAGATTTTTGTGAAATCACATGAGATTTTGATACTAGTAAATCACATGAGATTTGTATGGAATCAAATGATACTAATTTGTATTTGTTCGATACTAGTGAATCACATGAGATTTTTGTGGAATCACATGAGATTTTGAGAAAATCATAAGAGATTTTTAAAAATCACTTGAGATTTTGAAAAATCGCTTGAGATTTTTTTGGGATCCCTTGTGATTCTCTATGGAATCTCTTGAGATTCTTGGTATCTAATGTGATTCAGTGGTTATATTATTATGAATCTAATGTCATTATGTTTTTTTATACACAGAATGTATGAGAACACCAAGACCTACTTTATACGAGCAGAATGAGACACCTGGTGGATCGATTTATTGGGAGCCTCATGTAGAAGGAATTCCTATACCAGTTGAAGGGACCTACTATGATACAATAGATGAAGCTTTAGATATGTATACGAAATACGCTGAAATAGCTGGTTTTGAAGTTAAAAAGGGAGGTCAAAGGTTAACAAAATCAGGAGCGGTTCAACATAAGTACCTCATGTGTAACAAAGAAGGTGTTCCAAAAGGTATTTATATTGACACACTTGATCCTCAATATAACAAACAAAAAAGAAATACAACAACTCATGTAACAGGTTGCAAAGCTCGTATAAGATTAGTTTTGGATATTGTTTCTGCAAAATACAAGTTAATGGAATTTAAACCCAAACACAATCACGTGCTTATCCCAAAAGAGTACAAACATTTTACAAAGAAACAAAGAAAGATGAATCAATCAGAAAAAATGTTTGTTGTCAAAGCTGCAACAAATAAAATTGGTGCAACACGTGCACACAACTTGTATTGTAGCATAAAAGCGGGTATGAATATGTTCATGGGACGACCGATGATTTTAAGAATCACCAAAGGGATGTTAATCAGTTTATAGGTGAAAGTGACGCACAAATGCTTATAAACAAAATGGAAAACAGAAAAAAGTATGTGTCGAATTTACATTTCAGTATAAGGTAGAAAACTCTGAGTTGGTTGCCATGTTTTGGGCTGATGAAGTTGCCAAATGTAACTACAAAGAGTTTGGAGACATAGTATCTTTTGATGCAACCTTCAACAGCAACAAGTAAGTAATTCACTGTGTTTGGCTTTATAATTAGGCTTATTTTGGGAATCACAAGAAATTCCATTTGAATCTCTTGTGATTCCACTTGAATCTTATGAGATTTTACTGGAATCTCATGTGATTCTTCTCTTCTCACAAGTACTAACAAATTGATTTTTATATAGGTACAACATGAAGTTTGTACCATTCGTTGGCATCGATAATCATGGAAAATGTGTCACTCTTAGTTCGGGAAGGCTTTTACATGAAGATACACAATCATACACGTGGCTGATAACGGCATTCATGACCGCTTTCTTAAAAGAACCAACCATGATCGTGACCGATCAATATGGAGCCATGAAGAGAGCTATCGAAGCCGTTTTTAAGAAAGCCAAACACAGACTTTGCATGTGGCACATTATGCAAAAAATTCCATCCAAGGTATTTTTATTCACATAACTATTAAACCTGAATCTCATGTGATTGAGTTTGATTCACTTGAGATTTCTATGGAATCTCAAGTGATTCCTATTGAGATTCGTATTTCTCTGGAATCTCAAATGATTCATGTGGAATCTCATGAGATTCGTATTGAATCTCATGTGATTTATCTGGAATCTCATGTGATTCATATTGACCAATCACATGCCTATTTTGTATCTCCTGTGATTAAACTAATAACTCTTTTATCCAAAACAGATTTGTAAAGAAATATACAATGAAACAGATTTCAAAGAACATTTTGATAAGATCGTTTGGAATATGTTCATTGAACCATTGGAGTTTGAAGAGAAATGGGCTCAATTGATTGAAGATTTTGGTTTGCAAAGTCACAAATGGTTGAAAAAAATGTTTAATCTTCGAGAAATATGGATTCCAGCTTATTTTATTGACTCTCCATTATATGGATTGATGAGGACCACTTCAAGGTCTGAAAGTGAAAACTCGTTCTTCAAAAGTTTCACAAGCCCTGGGGCAACGCTTGTTAGTTTCATGATGTCATATGAATCAGCAATGGAAAGGCAAAGGTATAGGCAAGAGTCATTAGACTTCAAAACAATTGATGCAGCTCCAAAGTGTATTACACAATTAGATATTGAACTTCATGCAGCACGAGTATACACTAGGACGATGTTTTTGATTGTTCAAACTGAAATAAATGAAGGTTGTTGGAATTGTACGATTCAAGGTTTAAATATAGATGAAGGTTGTGAAACTGTCATTATTAGAGACAAGAAGCCGAATGAAAATAAATCACTTTTTCACAAAAAAAGGAAAAAAAGGGAAAAGAACAAGAGAAGAAAACTGGAACAGTGGGAGAAACAGCGAAAGACTATAAGGTAAGTCTTTATTTGTTTTTAATAAAACTTTAAATGAATCTCATGAGATTTCTATGGAATCTCAATTGATTCATATTGAATCTCAGGTGATTTCTATGGAATCTCAAATGATTCATGTGGAATCTCATGAGATTCATATTGAATCTCATGTGATTTATCTGGAATCTCATGTGATTCATATTGACCAATAACATGATGTAGGTCACAGCCCTAGATAGATCTTCAAGCCTGTTAAGGTTGTAGAGTACTTATGTAATCACAAGCAACTCTAAGAGAGACTCTAACAAAATAAACTATTGCTTATGCGGAATATAAACAACAGAGTTAAAGAAAAGAATTACTCAAACAATGATCCTCTATGGATCTTTTCTATTAATAATAAAAGTGTTTTTCCAAGTCGTCCCTTTCACCTATGACCATAGGTTTCTTAAATACACATGAAACCCTAACAACCTGTTACCTAAAACTCGCTAAAGAGATAAGTATTATCACTTCCTAGGATATCTCATGCATATCCTTATCACTAACTAACTATACTATCAACTCGGAGTAAGCATAATACTACCAGGACTAATATTGTTCTACCAGCAGGAATAACTTTTGACCTGCCAGTACTAACTATAACATTATCCTTACCAGTAGGAACTACATACCTACCAGCAGGAACTTTTACTCTACCAGTAGGAACTACATACCTACCAGCAGGAACTTTTACTCTACCAGTAGGAACTACATACCTACTAGTAGTAACTATCTATTACAAAATTCCTAACAATCCTCCCCTAAACTTGAATTTGACACAGTTAACTTCAAGTTTCTAGATAGATCTTTCGTTGAAAACACCAGAGGATGGAACAGCAATCATCTTGAAACCGACTCCAAAAGCAACCTTCATAAACTTTGAATCAGCAACAAGAAAATCAGCATCTAATCGTGGACTGCAACAAGACCACCACAGCTACATGAATGGGTTTGATGAGCCTTTACCAAGTAGCCATTCACTCTTGGGCTAGTCAGTCCATTGGCACCCAGAAAGGGTCAAATCCATGGAGGACTGAGACCATTTTCAACTCTTTAGTACATGAAACATTGGCGAGTTGAGATCCCTAATGATTTTTGGCAAACCATCACAGCCATCAACGGATTTGATTTAGTCTTTACCAAGAGCCATACCCTCTTGGACTAGCCACTTTTCATTCCAAGAATATGGCAAGTGAAAACTATCCAGTTTTGGATAACCTGGCAACCATCAATGGATTTTATAAGCCTTTACCACATAGTCGTTTGCTTGTGGGCTAGACAATCCTTGGGACCCAGAAAGAGTTACTCCCATGGTAGATTGCAAACCATCTCAACTTATTGGTACGTGAAACATCAGTCAGTTGAGGGACCCTATGATTTAAAGCAAACCATTAAAGCTATATCAATTCATTCTGGTCAAAAGACCTGGGAATTAAAACCATAGGGTGTTGCACCAAATTTGATCACATAAAACAGGTAGTACCAAAAAAAATAGTTCAAAAGAATGTGATTCAACCCAACATTCGACCAAAAACCAAGATTTACCCAAAAAGCAAAAACCATTTACAAAAAGCTTTTCAAAATATATATTAAATAGCAAAAAGAATTAGGAGATATATAACAAACTTAACAGTACCAGTCATGAACCTTAGGATGCCTGGAATCAGAAATTTGTTTCTTGAGAAAGGCAATCAACTAAACTGCAGTGGTAAGTTCATTACTCACTGTTCCGTGACAAATTTCTAGCTGATGATCTAACATCCTTTCGATAAGGTTGACAGAGAGAGGATACTTCTTGTCCACAAACATATGTAAAACGAGTCCACTAACTGTCTCCAACACATGAACACCAGAAAAAGAATATAGCTTCCAGCTTTAAATCCTCCAGGTGTGTTGGTTCTTCCAAACATCACTACTATCATTCACTTCAAATGAATCCATCAAAACCTTAAGATCACCCCAAAGAACAAGACCAACTCCCTCAGCTTTCTGATCCTGATAAAATGTCATCACACGGCCATAAATGGTCATCAAGTCTGCTCTAGTAACCAAGTGAAGGATTTCCCTAAGACTTGTGAAGCACTTGCGAGAGTTGTCTTTCCTGTAAAAGGCATTGAAACGTTTTTACGAGAATTGTTCACTTTTTTGTGAAAATGTTTTTTATAGGAATTGTTGTCAATTACTTTAGTCGTATGTTCTTTTTAAGCTTTGATAATAAATTCGAACATAAACAATTAATGACTTGTATCTACCAAAATTTTTTTTTTGAACGACAACTTTATTAAAAAAAACTAGCAAGGAGCTAGAAAGACATTACAAAGAAATAAGATAGGGGTTTTTTAACCAATACTCCTAAGAAAAAACCTATTAATCTTTTTTTCCACTAGTTCGTCATGTTGTAACAAATTTTTTATAACACCAGCCCAAGACTTCAGATTTTGTTTCAGAAACGTTTTTACGAGAATTGTTCACTTTTTTGTGAAAAAGATTTTTATAGGAACTGTTGTCAATTACTTTAGTCGTATGTTCTTTTTAAGCTTTGATAATAAATTCGAACATAAACAATTAATGACTTGTATCTACCCAATTATGTAATTCTTGTATATATATTCGTATAATTTACAGCTCAAGTCGATACCAGTAAAAAAACATATTACAAACATTGTAAAACTTAGCAAATTTATCAAGTTTATAGAAGTTCCGGAGTTAACATTGGGTAGAGGGCGTTTTCCCAAAAGATTGCGGTATCTATCGAGTTTGACTAGTCTGAAAAATCATGAACACGCAACGGCTTTGCACTTAAAAGGTAACATTTATATACTTTACGATATATTTTTTTTACTTAAGTATTTTGTTAATATGAATTATAGTTAGAAACCATGGTTGTTTAGTAAAAGCTTATAGATATAATATTCTTACACGAAAAAATTCTTAAATCTATTTTACTAAACACTTAACAAATGTTGAAATTATATGTATTACGGTTTTTTAAGGATTCGTAGAAAGGCACTTGTTCATGTGTGGCAAATTGGATGTTTGACTCTACCTTGCTTTCATATATGGTTACTGACCCACTTAAACAAGTTTCTTTTTCTTGGTAAAAATTATTGGTAAAAATTCTTTTAACTCTACCTTGCTTCCATAATGTCGTAAAGTCACAACTCACGGCAATAAGAGAAATTTTTGGAAAAAGTGAAATCTCTCGTTATCACCACCACAATATACCTTGCTTCAATTTACTACGGGGTTTCGTCTCAAATGAAGCTCTCAGTTTAATGGTGAAAGAGATTAATTGGTTGAATCGTTTTCAACTGGATTCCTCAAATTGTGGTTGTCAGCTACACAACAGTTGTGGTTTACCTTGTGCTTGTAGACTTTCATGGTACATGACTTCAGGTCCGTATATATAATTCCTCCTATTGACTTATATTTTGGATTATATATATTTTCAACATATGACACAAATATATACATATGCAGGTGAATGCATTCCTCTGGATTCAATAGATGTATTCTGGAGAAGGCTAAATCTTTCACCAACATCTTTACAAACTGACAATATTTGTTGCGAGACTGAAATAAACCATGTTAAAGAACACTTCAACAAGCAATCTGATGCTGGAAAAAGAAGCATCTTAAGAAAGTTGGTTGACATATTTAACCCAAGTAAAACGACCATTAAACCGCCAACGGTTAAGAAAAACACCCGCGGACGACCAAGTTTGAAAAAACAACAACAAAACAAAAAACAAGCAACGAGGTATTGAGGTTGAATGATCGTAGAACTAGAAAAATACATAGTTCTTAGAATATCTCAAAAACAAGAAAGGAAGCGAAGTTATTCATGCAAGTCTTTCGACATAGATCCGAACATGCAACCTAAAAGACATGGTTCATTTTCAAACTCTCAAAGAGGTCGGACGCAAAACTTAATCCCAGACCTAAATGAAGAACCGCCAAATCTCGAAGTAATCAGGAGAGCAAGACTTCATAGACAAATTCCGACAATTTTCCATCCTTATATCTCGATCTCAAGTTTACAAGATGTCAAACCAGATGGAAATTGCGGGTTTAGATCCGTCGCTCTCGGTCTTGGTCTCCATGAAGATCATTGGCCTAGAATTCGCTCAGATTTGGTGCGCGAGTTAGATTCTCACCGACATCAATACATGTCTATATTTGGAACTAAAGGTTATAACCAAATATACCGTAGCGTGAGGTTGGCTGGAGAATGGATGGAAATGCCCGCCACAGGATTGGTAATTGCTTCAACGTATAACAAAGTAGTTGTAAGTCTGTCCAACGATGGAGGTTGCGCTACTAGTTTTCCACTTTGGTCTGATCCACCGCAATCAGACTCAAATGAGATCATCGTGATTGCCCACGTGAATGGTGATCATTATATTAGAGTTGCGTTACGGGAAGGTTTTCCTTTACCAATAACTCATCCACTTTGGGTCACATATAGAAGCAATATTGCATCTGAATGGGGTGACAGATATGTTAGTCGTCAAAATGATTTTCGCGAGTATTATTTTCGTAATCTTGAAAGTTATGATTTAACTTAATATAATTTTATGAAACTCTCATGATTAATGAAATTTATTTATTTATGTTTATATATTTGGTTAAATCTTTAGATAATTAATTGTATACATTGACTTTTATTTTTTAAGTTAGATACATACACACATTGTATATACACGAGGCATTCAGACCCGTGCGATGCACCGGCTTTATTTTCGATAAAATATGATATTTGATTTCGTTGAGGTGATATATGTCATGAAATAGGAAACTTGAAAACAATACTAATTAGTAAACCAACTCAAGGACTTAAACAATATATTATGACTACTAAGTTAGCACTGATTCATGTTGTCAATATGTATAAAAACCAATAGTATTCACTCCCCGTTCTCAGTAGCAAATTACCAATTCAAATCATCATTAATCATAAGCTATAACCAACTTATGCTCTATTTGAATAGTCAACAAACATATATAGATTAACATCAACACGGGCCTTGCGGTCAACCAAGTAGAAGGTGGTAGTTGTATAATCAAAGGAACGTAAATTTAAGCCGAAAAAATACATCAGACCAACATGAAGAACTAAAATTAAAAGAAACAATATTTACATAATAGGGAACAGTTGCTTAAAACATACTTAGCATCATTATTAGAATTATAAGCAAGGAAGTATTACCATGTGTGGGCTAGGCCTCCCAGATGGGTTCCCTGAAGTTCCATTTCCAACTGCTCGAGGATAATCATTTGGGGTGATGGGAGTACCCATAGTAGGTATATTATACGAAGTATCCACTATCCCTGATAATGGTGTTGAGGCTGTTTCTGGTAATGGTGTTTGATCAGGCAAAGGCGTTTGCAATGATGTCTGCAAATACGATCCATGCTAAAACAATAAAGATGTGAATGTAACTTATAGAATGGTCCGCATAACATTTATGTGCAAATAAATGCAGCTGCCTAGTGCGTACATCAATCTCAAACATGAACCCCTTCCCAATGATATCATTACTGTAATGTTTATGCATCTTTACGGGGTGTTTGGGCTTGCTTATTGAGAGTGCTACATTCTTTATGCTTTTGAAATAAGTGTACCAGAATAAGCTACCCCAAGCTGTTTACTCACATGCTGATAAGTACATAAACAGTTTGAATTAGCAGTCTGTTTTCAAAAGGCAATAAGCTAATATAATATTTTAATAAGCAATCCCAATTCCCAAACACCCCTTTCCACCAGCTACAATGATATAAGGAAGAAAAGCTATTGCCTACTTATAGTTGTCTAACTTCAAGATGTGTGTACTTATTCAGTATGATGATATTAAACTACTACATGTGTATCAGCTAATATGGGACCTAACAAAAATCCAATTAAGTCTACAATTAATTTTAAGGTAAATGACATACCGGTAACAAAACTAATAACACGTAACTCACCAGAGGAAAAAGTAAATCTGCTCTAGGTGTCTCATACTCTTCATGCCCTTCATACGGTACATTAAGATCACGAAAAGTATTTCCCGAAGCCCCAGGAGGCGCCATATTGACAACAGGTCAATCGGACAGAGTATAACTCCAGCTTGCATCATTTTCATCTCCTATAACTACACCATACACAACATCCCATTAAACCCCCCATGAAAACATATAACAACTTTCCAAAACTCGAATGACAATCACATAAATTGACCATTTTTTTTATCTGTCTCAATTTAGTCACTTATTTTAAACTATAGTTGTTGGCTTGTAACTTTGAACTTCTCTTGAATGCTTGTATATAGTTTCTCATCATCACTGTGAGCTAAGGTTAGGCAACATAGCGAGGCTAACAAATATACGAATTGTTCATATCCAGCTCCTCAATAAGTCTACTGGGCCTATATGGTTCTACGATCTGATCCAACTATATCCAGGTTGTTTTATAGCTCCGCATCTCCTCATCGTCTGCCTCACATCCTCTGCCTCTTCCCAGTTTTCACTATCCGCAAAAATATTTTCCAGAACCGCATAAACTCCCGACTTATCTTCTTCTGCTTTAAATGTTATTCTTAAAAGATAATTGGTAAGATAAGAGCTACGCTTTATTATCAAATCAAGTATATAGAGTAGTCCATTGTCACCTTTATATTTTAGCTTTTAGATTTATCTTTCACCAATGTGGGATTAAGTTTCACCCGAGACGAATCAGATACCATTGTTATCATATCGTGCACTTTAGTACCTTGAACACTCTGCTTCCTATGTAGTTTAACTTCCCATCATGCTTCATATCACCTATTTCTAGCCCGTGTCCAGCCTAAGATCAGCTCGAGAGATGAAATATGGCACCATTGCTGAAGATTGCCTTTTAAAAACCTGCACGAAAAGGCACTAATCAAACATATGGTCGAATATGAGTAGAATAAATCGTTGGAATCTGGAAGAGTAATGGTCGAATATGAAATATTGGTGATGTATGTTTATAAGTTCAATATGTCATTTTACTAGGTTTCAATGTAGATAATAATCTTTTTATCCATACAAACAATAATGCATGAAAGCCATAAACGCCAAATGGTATAACAGCAAATCAATACAAACAATAATCAATAATGCCTTTTAAGGAACACAAACCAAACAGTTGGCTCTTGGAAGTGTAAGCCTGATTCCCTCTTCCATATCAACACTCGATAAATTTCCATCTTTCCCTGCTTTCACTCGAATCACTGAATCATTGGACCAAGTACCGTGTGCGATATGTTGTGCCAGTGATATCGTCACTCATCTGATCATTGGATTTTGATACAAACGTACTATCTACTCTATATCTAACTATTTGAGGGTGATTACACCCGTACATCTCATTATCTGATTATTGAGTTGTGTTACAACATAAAGAAAAAAGATACACACATTTTCTCCAACATTACGATTTGTTAGACAATATGGGGTGTTTGGATTTCTTATAGCTGTACCAAACTCGCTGCAGAATACAATGAGTGGATTTTCTTATGCTTTGCCGAATCACAAATAAGCTTTGGAAATTGGAACATTCTGATTATAAAGTTTATAAGTGCGCAAGTGAAATGACTTCTTAAGATATAAAATATATGCCAGCTGATAAGATGAAGCTGTTTGTTAAAAACCTAGCCCTCAAAGTACGTATTAATCATATTAAAGGGTTGTTTGGTTTGCTTATAAAAAATCGCTTATGTGCAGATACAATTGACTTTTTCTAATGTATTTTGTTATTTGGCTAGAAACTCAGTTCCTTAGCATATTTCAAGACCATACAACTCTTAAAATTCGAATTTTACATGGTTATCGTCTCTTTCTTACAACATTCTTTGTAATGTTAAGACTTGACTGCTTGAAATTGTCTATTGAATTTTCTGATTGAAATATAAATACTAACACTCAGCTGTCATTTCAGACTTCTTAGCCTCATCCTATCTCATGAATTTATCTCAATCAGTAAAAGAACCACCTAAATAAACACATCTACCACCATAAGGCCACACATCAAAATTCAATACAAAATAATAAAAATTACCAGTCCATTAGAAGCATCAGCATGATGTCTAATTCTGAAGCCCATGCACCATTTGCATCCATTTTCCCCTAATTTACAAAATTGAAATTAAAAAAAACCCTAAACATATGTAAGATCACTTAAAAGAGAAAACTTAATTTTGATTAATAAACTTACATAACCGATTCTATTTAGGTAAAACTTTCTCCATCTTCGTCAATAGCTTCGTACCTGCAACCTCTGGAATTTGAAGCCGCGTTTCTTGTTTTGTGGGTTTAAAATCAATCAAGAGGTGTAGGAAGCTAAAAGATTGCAAATCAATCAAGAGGTGTTGTAACTGTTTGGAGGGGATGTTGAGGGGATACGGGAAAGTAGCTTCATTAATTATGTAACTCAAAAACCTAGTAACTCCCAAAACCCTTGATATGCAGTTGAAGTGTGTTGTGACATTGTGGTATTGAATTAGAGCCATCTTTAATACTGCACATTTAATCCACAAACTGAATCTTATAATATAATAGATATTGTCTAGAAAAGATAACAATACATTCCAAAACAGACCCGCAATGTGACTTCATGTATGGCACCAACCCATCCAAAATCCACAGTTCAAACATGCACATAACTTATGATCATTAATACTTGTCTGTGTACATAGGGGTGACAATTTCTGACCCGACATGAAACCGATCTGAAATTGACACGAAAATTAATAGTCTCGGGTTAAGTCTAAATAGATTTCGAGACGGGTTTGGACCAACCCATCTAACCCGTTTATTGTACAGGTTAGGTTCGGGTTGAGAATAAATTAAGCGGGTCGACCCGCCAACCTCCTTACCATTTTTTTATCTTAAATTAAAAATTATTTATATTTTTTTATACGCCTTAAATGGGTTAAATGAGTCGACCAACAAACCCGTTTAACCTAGTAACCTATTTAACCGGTCAACTTGATCGGTGTATTTTACATACACCTCATAGCATGTTAATTACGCATAGTTGCATTATTATTTGTTGTTATACATGTACTTTGAGTGTGTTTTGTGATTATATAGGTTATGCATTAAATGGAGCTAAAATGGAAACTTTGTGAGCAAATGGTGAAAAGACATGGAATGTGACAAGAAATGAATTAAAATAGTGAAGAGTGAAAGATTTAGACATGTCTCAATGATTTGGCCATAACTTCTTCGTTCGAGCTCCGTTTTAGTTGGTTCAAAGGGCCACGGAAAGAGAAAAATGATATCTTTATTTTTATATAACAATATTCTTGAAAATATAGAGTTATTTCGTGGTTCGTCTGCTGGAAAAATACTGCCCGTGATTGGCCTTTATAAGTTTTATTCATAACAAGCCAAAGTGCTCGCGCGTTGCTACGGGGCGGGTATTTTTTATTCGTATGATTCTTTTTTAAGTTTTTTAGGTGGTTTGGTCTTTTGAATTAATGTGTACATCATTTTGTTTATTTTATTTTTTTTATTTTGTGCGAGCTTATTTTTTCAGTCTCATGTTTAATAGTTTTTTATATGGGCTTATGTGTTGGGCCTCATGGTGCGGATATTTTTTAATCTTAATAAATCAGTAATTTTGTAATTTTTTTTCCTATGTTGTGCCGAGCAAAAAAAAATTATATTATTTTGTGCGGGCTTATTTTTTCGGTCTTACGTTTAATAGTTTGTTTCTTTATATGGGCTTATGTGTTGGGCCTCATGCGCGGGTATTTTTTGATCTGAATAAATCAGTATTTTTGTAATTTTTTTCCTATGTTATGCCGAACAATTTTTTTTATATTATTTGTGCGGGTTTATTTGTTTGGTCTCATGTTTAATAGTTTTTTATACGGGCTTATGTGTTGGGCCTCATGGCACGGGTATTTTTTTATCTGAATAAATCAGTATTTTTGTAATTTTTTTCCTATGTTGTGCCGAACAATTTTTTTATGTTATTTTGTGCGGGTTTATTTTTTTTGTCTCATGTTTAATAGTTTGTTTTTTTATATGGGCATTTGTGTTGGACATCATGTAGAGATTATTTTTTTATCTGACTAAATCAGTACTCTTGTAATTTTTTTTGAACATAGTATTTTTTTTATACTAGCCGGGTACCCGCGCAATGCGGCGGCGGGTACCCTGTGACTATATTTTGCGGTGAGCAAATGTTATGAGGCTAAGCGTTTTTCTAACAAAAAAATAAAGAATCTCTGCAGTAAGTACCAGTAAGAGTTGAGGAGTGAAAGTGAGGATATATTAAGATACTATTTTTGCTATAACAAAAAACATTTGTGTGTGGGAGATATGAAATGGTTTGTGTGGATTTATATTATGGATGCGGTTACATAATTTTAATAATCATTATTGATAGTATTGATTTTACGCGGTTACACGTTTTTAATAATTATTGGAGGCCGTTACAATAATGGTTTAAGCAGTTACACGTTTTTAATGATATTGCTTATTTTTTTAAGATTTGAAAATTATAAACTTGGACAAGTTCAATAATTATTTTTAACAGTGGACAATCACTTCATAACAAAAAGAAAATTACTGTAGAACGTAAGTAGTAGTTAAGTAAATTAAACAATTCCAAACACCCCAATAATCACAAATCAAATATTAAAAATATGATAATTCGACAAAATAAAACCTCAAACAGGTTATCATCATCATCGATCATAAATTCAAAACTACAATCACCAAATCACTAACATAACATGATAAAAAAAACTAACTAAAAATCTCAGCACCTTCATCAAAAGTTAATAGATTCAGGATCACGAATGCATTGCAGATCAATCATTAATTTACAAGACTCCATCCCTAAAAAAATCCAAATCCATCAAACCTTAGCATTTGACATCAACAATGTAGCCAAAAGTTCAATATAGACCCAATATTTGTCATAGACTCAATGAACCAATCCTAGCCATTCATTTTTTCATCAAAAATAAAAAAACCCACTTTCCACTTTTTTTTTTTACATAAATATCTCACACACTGTATAAGATACGTTACGTCAAAACAAACATCACATCCGCGACGAGAAATTAAAGTATCCTTATCCAATAGAGAAGGTGCGACAACTATGTACTTGCGACGATTTTTTTTTATGATTTTATGAAATCATATATGATTTATGAAATCATATATGATTTTATGAAATCATATATGATTTTATGAAATCATATATGATTTTATGAAATCATATATGATTTTATGAAATCATATATGATTTTATGAAATCATATATGATTTTATGAAATCATATATGATTTATGAAATCATATATGATTTTATGAAATCATATATGATTCGTTATACGAATCATATATGATTTTCGCAATTCGTGACTGAAACAAAATTGAAAAAAAGTTAGTCGGAATCACAAATCATATATGATTTTATGAAATCATATATGATTTTATGAAGTCATATATGATTTTATGAAATCATATGATTTTCGCAATTCGTGACTCAAACAAAATTGAAAAAAAGTTCGTTAGAATCACAAATCATATATTATGATTTTATGAAATCATATATGATTCGTTATACGAATCATATATGATTTTCGCAATTCGTGACTGAAAAAAAATCGAAAAAAAGTTCATCGAAAGTATATCGTGTCACCCGTCTACTGAAAGATAAAAAAATACTCGTCGCGATGGTGTATTTTTTGTCGTGTGACGATTTACCGTTTGTAAGATATTTTATTTTTAAAAAAGAGGTGGAAAGTGGGTTTTTTTATTTTTGATGAAAAAATAGATGGTTGAAAATGATTCATTGGATCTATGATAAATAATAGGTCTATGTTGATCTTAACTCCAACAATGTAAGCCCTTAACATTTCTTGAAATCATCCTTGCAATAATTAACCATGATGTCATCAAACATTTTAATAAAATCATCCAAATCAAACATCTTAAAACCTCTTCATTCATCTCCAAAACCTTCATCCCCTTTTAAAAATAAAATGACGTCACCGGAATAAGAAGACCTCCATTTATTTAGTACAAGTATTCCTCTTTTTCTTTGATACCTGTATTCCTCCAAAGCCATGATCATTAGCTTGGCAGACGGCGGAGACAATTGCGGCGGTAGCGGCTGAGAGCACATGATGTTGGCAAAGGTGGCGGCAGAACTAAAAGGTAGTGGCGGTAAAATCTGATATGTGAGACGGCAGAATTTGGTGGTTTGAAGAAAGAAAGAGAAAGGTGTTTGTGTTTTTAAGAGAGATAAAATAGAGAGATGAAAATGGTGTAATAAATTTGTTAGTGTGTTAGGTTTTTATACTCGTATTTAAGTTTGTGGTTTACACTTAAATGATGTTTAATACATGAATGCAGCCATTACAATTTGATTGAATTGATGATAATATCAATGTTAGCAGTTACAAGTTGACTGTTTTAAAAAACGTATATGGGTCGTTACAACTTTATCATTTAATTGGTTGTTACGTGTTTTGGGGTGTTACAAGTTTTGGCTATTAAATGATTTTAAAGGCTATTAAATGATTTTAAAAGCTTTTAAATGTGTATGATGAATATTTTCTAATGGTTTTATATCTTTCCTAATAAAGTAATCTTTTTTACTTAATTTTTTAAGACTTCTAAAAATAGATGGGCTAAATATTTTATAAAGAAAAAGAAAGGTGTTTGTGTTTTTAAGAGAGATAAAATAGAGAGATGAAAATTATGTAATGAATTTTGTTAGTGTGTTAGGTTTTTACACTCGTATTTGAGTTTGTGGTTTACACTTAAATGATGTTTAATGGACCGTTACAAATAAACCACATGAATGCAACAGTTATATTTTGACTGAATTGATGACAATATCAATGTTAGCAGTTACAAGTTGACTGTAATTTAAAATATATATGGGCCATTACAGCTTTACCATTTAATTGGTTGTTACATGTTTTTGGGTGTTACAAGGATTTTAAAGGCTTTTAAATGTGTATGATGAACATTTTCTAATGGTTTTACATCTTTCCAAATAAAGTAATCTTTTTTTACTTAATTTTTTAAGACTTCTAAAAATAGATGGGCTAAATGCTTTATAAAGTAGTATAGATATAGATTGTACCTATTACGTGTGACATGTTTTTATAGTGGCATTTTGTTAAGGATATGGTAAGATATTGCATTATTAAGGCATGATTATAGCAATATCGAAGAGCTGTTACTTTTTTTCCAGCTGTTACAAGTCTTAAGGTTGGAGGAATGTTACTTTGGTTTTATAGATCAAAAAGGAGAAGATGAAAAAGTGGAGAAAACTCACCAAAAAACATCGAGTCATGAAAAAAGAAAGAGAGAAAGAGATACAGTCACGCGCATCATTTTGATAAGGTAGCAGCGGTTGACAGTAGATGGTGATCAAGCTAAAGTAGGGGAGAGCAGGTGGCAGCCGGTCCTTCCGGCGAGAGATCGACAGAGACGGCGGCGGAAGCCGACGGCAAACAGCGGCTGGTGGCGTCTGATGTGGTGGTAACGTCCGGCGTTGTAATGACGTCCGGTGGTAGGGCTGGCGTGATAATGTGGGGGTGGTGGATGATAGTTTTTATGAGATGAGAGAATATTGTGTATTTTTTTGTTGTTTCTGTGTTTTTGTGGTGTGTGAAATGGATTGTAGTTATATTTATAGTGATAAAATGTTACAGCTTTTTTAATGTTTTTTAAAGAGGGTGTTATATTGTTTGGCAAAATTTTATTGCTTGCATAAAAAGATTGTACATTATGTTTTGTAACTTGGAATGTAACAACCTTTTTAATGGCTTTTAAAGAGGGTGTTAAATTGTTTGGCATAATTTTATTGGTTGCATAAAAAGATTGTACAACGTGCATAAGGATTTGCACTACTTAAGACTTCTTTTTATAGTAATCTTTTTTACTTAAAATTTTAAGTACTTCTAATTTTAGAAATTGGCTAAATGCTTTATAAAGTAGTAGAGATTGCGTATTTATTAAAAAAAATTAGGCCGACCCGAACTGAGAGCCCAGTGGGCCGGGTAATGTAGCAAGAGGCTCAAAACTACATCGTTTTGAATGCCTTTTGATAATATAGATAATTGGGCCATGGGAAGAAAAGACCTAGTTGGGCCAAAACGTGAAGTGAAAAAAAAAGAAAAAGAATGCTGGGCCTTGTGGTTTGACGTGTAGCAAAAGAAAAGAAAGGGATATATAATCCCATGCATCACTCGTCCTAGGGCATCAACCCAGCCGACGCAAATTACTAAAAGGAGGGTTTAATACCAGACGCCAAGAAAAAAGAGAGATACAATTCGTCTCATGAGGAGAGGCCGCCACATGATTCAGCCGACAAAGAGCAACACATTTACGATGTCTACAATTGTGATGCTAGGCTAAACCTCTTATAATCTCTCCCGGTGAAAGATATTTGGTTTGATCATGTTTATGGATTTTATTTTGTTTGTCAAATATTAATTCGTATGATTTAAATGCATATGTTTGGTTTGATTATAATGTTTTAATATAATTATTTGACTGGATAATCTTAAGACACGTTATTGCGAGTCAACAATTCGTGCCGAGCCCAATTAGTATAGGGTTTAAGACGATTTGTGTGGTAGACATAACTTGTACCTAAAATTGTTCACTTGAGTAATTATAAAATTACTTGATGGGATTATTGTAAGACATATTATTGCTTGTCAATGATTCGTGCCGAGTCTAATTAGTTTAAGGGATTAAGACGATTCGTGTGGTAAACATAATTTGTGCCTAAAATTATTCTTTTCAAGTAATTCAAACTATGTCTATGTGGTTTGGAATCAAACAATAGTAATAATCCGTAACTTAGTCATATTCATATATCTGGAACCAGGAGGGATTGCTTTTCATTTAACTGTTTACGAATCTTATTTTTATTTGCTTATTTACTTTTTATGCTTATTTACATTCTATTTAATTAGTATTTTTATTATTTAATCTTAAACCAAAACTTTTATTGATCAGTGATCACCTTAAAACTTAAATTAAATCCACCTACTCCTTGAGGAGTCGACCCTTTCTTACCCTATCTATATAGGTTTAGTTAAGGTTTATTTTTGATAGTACAACGACACTATCACAACTCAAGAATATATATACGGGTTAAATGGGTCAGGTTCGGGTTATATGTAAACAAATAATGATTTGCATAGTTGAACAATATTTAAATAAGTAAAGTTTGAGTTGGGTTTTTTCTGACCTACCAACCTATAAAGCTGAACACAACACGAATTATCACCCCTACTAGTACATACTACACATTAAAGTCAAATTTTATTAATGTAGGCAATGACAATCGTGAAATCTGTGATATGTCACGCACTAGGGGTGTTCACGGGGCGGTTCGGTTTGGTTAGTTAAAAGATTTTAACTATCCATCGCGAAGCGGGTAATTAATTTTACTACCCGAAACCGAACCGTGCTAGGCGGGTAACCGGACATGCGGTTACCCACGGTTCGGGTCGCGGTTAACCATTTTATACATTTAATCGAGTGTAATCGTATAAACAATAACATGTTCTATAACGTAAAATGTCATTTTAGTAAAATTAAATGACACTAGATATATCAAAGTCAAATAAAATTAATTCTGTTACAATGACTGCATTCAAATATTCATACACAACATATAACAAAAATAAATTATTCGACATTTATAGATTACGATCACGTTAATAAGTTTTCACACATATAAGTTTAGAAATATTTACATTATGAGAAAAAAAAGTTGTATAATAAAAGTATTACAAAAATATAATTAATACTTGGGCAACTATTTAAATATTTAGTTAACAAAACTTTATGTATTTAATGCACGGTTCGGTTCGGTTAACCGCTGATATCTAAAAATAAAAACTGAAACCGACCCGTGATAGGCTTGTTTTTTCGGTTTCGGTTTTTTTCGGTTTTGGTTTTTTCGGTTTCGGGTTTTTTTCGGTTTTGGTTTGAGCGGTTTGGCTCGGTTCTTCGGTTTTCGGATTTTTTGAACACCCCTACCACGCACCCATCAAATTCATTTATAGATCTAACACATCAAGTACCCAACAGATTCATTTTATGGATAAAACACATCAACTACACATAAAACACTTTTTTTCCCTATCTTATGAAACATCATTTAATCATAAACATAACAAATAAAAGAAACCCAAAACAAAAAAAGATCAAAAAATCAACATAACCATAAAAAAGAAAACCTTACTTTCCTTTTGGGGCGGTCGAGAAGGGTGGCCGACGACGGATGGGTGGTGAGTGGTAACGGCTAAGTGGTGGGAGGTGGCGACGAGATGGTGGATGGTAGGAGGTGGCGAATGAGATGGTGGATGGTGGAGGTAGAGGTGGTGGATAAGAGAATGAGGATTATGGTTCGATGAAAGAAGTGATAAATAGATGTTTAAATTTTGAAGTGAGGATAAGTGCTTCTTTCCTCTTATCTCTTAAAAAAACAAATAGACTTTATTTTTTATGTCCGTGTGCTATAAAAGTGGCCAAAAAGAGTGTTTTTTAAAACAAAGGCTTACAAACTATATTTAGATATTTCACTTGTGTGTAAGGTATGATACATTTTTTAAATCTATACTTCTATACTACATTATAAAGCATTTTCTAACTATTCTTGCAACAGTAGGAAATTGAAAGTTGAAACTATCTAAGGAAACATTATATAGCAATTAAAAAACGTATAGCATTTCAAATCGTATGGAATCATTAATGCTAATTTGAATCGTATGTTAATTTCATTGAATGCGAATTGATAATTTGAAAGTTTAAATTAATAGCCTCATGACTATATAAATAACCAATTTTATGATCATAACCATATCATTCAAGAAACAGAAGCAATGAGGCTCGAGAATAAAAAAAACCGTTCATGCTCAAGCAGAAGCAGAAACAATGGTACATTTTGTTTACTATTTGTCCTACCATGTATTTTAAGTATTTCTAAAGTGTACTTGGCCTGATTGATAAATATACCTCTTGGGATTGGTGGATCTAAAAATCATAGGCTCCATACCATGTTAATGTAATATTCATTCATTCATCAATAAGATTACATTGGGCTTAAATCAATACCAATATAAATACAAGTATAATTCAAATATAAGTCCACTAACACTATTACAACATCAGACGTTTTCAGTCTTTCAGTATCACTCTCTGAGTGCAGACACAGAGTGTATAGAAAATTTAGAATGTAAGTGCAGACTCAGACACTCTAATGGGTTGGGGGTAGCCTTTAACTTCACCACTCTCTCCTAGAGAAGTTTGAGAGTGGTTGCTTGCAATGGGTGAATGAGAGTTAGTTTTCAAAAAGGGATAATGAAAATGAGATATCTTTGGTTGCATCATCCACTTATGCGGTGTACCAAAAATCCTTGAGATGCTCAACGTACATTGCTGAGGGTTCTTTGGTTAGGGCAGTACATATGTTACAGTTTGAAAGAAAGTTGAGCATGGGTTGAAAAAGAGGTTCATGGTGTTCCAGTAATGCAACAACATTGTTGTAGGCGGTGATGCTCTTGTGATGTTGGAATTTAACTTTGGAAGAAGGTGTAAGTGAGCATTGTGAGGTTTAAGAGGATGTTGATTCTGAAGACATGATTGTTGCAGGTTTTATGTGAAGAGGATGAAAAGATTTAATTTCTTTGAAGTTTTTCTAGGGTTTTGATTTGATAAAAAGTGACGTGTGAGTTGAAAAATGAAGTTTTATATCTCAAAATATACTATTCATTTTAAAAAATAAACAGTTTGAATTCCACATTAAATTCTTAGTGGTAAAACGTTCACAACATGTGGGTCCCCATGACCTTTCGTGCAATGTAAAATCCCCCATTTTTTGAGAAAGTATGTAACCTTTTTGAGAATATCCGAAATTAAATATTAAGAATGTTTGTCTTTTAACTTTCTGGTTACATTTAAGTTACCTTAAAATATTTAATACTTATATCGAAGATCACTTAAAGTCTTTTTCTTATCAGAAGCCTGTTTTTCAATATCGAGCATACCGAACTCAACTACTAATCTAGTAAAGCTAGGCTCAGCTAGAGGCTTGGTAAAAATATCAGCTAGTTGCAAATCAGTGGGTACAAAATGAAGCTCAATATCACCTTTTAAAATGTGGACTCTGATGAAATGATACCTGATGTCAATATGTTTTTATCCTAGAATGCAACACTGGATTGTTTGATATGGTAATGGCACTTGTATTATCCCAAAGTATGGGCACCTTATCATAGAGAACATCATAGTCAGCCAGCTGACTTTTTACCCAGAGAACTTGAGCACAACACCCAGCGGTAGGAACATATTCAGCTTCAGCTAATGACATAGCCACAAAGGTTTGCTTCTTTACACTCCAACATACTAACTTTCCTCTAAGTATCTGACATCCCCCAGAGGTACTCTTTCTATCGAGGTTACACCCGGCATAGTCTGAGTCTAAGTATGCTTTGAGATCGAAGCCTAAACCTTTTGGATACCAAAGACCTAAATTTGAGGTACCTTTGAGATACCTGAAAATTCTTTTCATAACCACAAAATGGGATTCTTTTGAGTTAGCTTGGTACCTAGCATAGAGACATGTGAAAAATTAGATATCTGGTATGCTAGCTGTCAGATACATCAGTCACCACGTGGGGTAGGGGGGGGGGGGGGGGGGGGGGGGGGGGGTCAGATACATCAGTCACCCTATCATGCCTTTGAATTGTGTCTCATTAACAGAGACCCCTGATTCATCAGGGCCCAAATTGTTTGGTGGAAGCATAGGGCATTTCACTGAGGCACAATCAACTAGATCATATTTCTTGAGAAAATCTTTGATGTGTGCTAAAACACACATCGTTTATACCCCATAAAACACTATTAATTGGACTAAAAATACTAAAATATGCTTAATTATATTGCAAATATGTTTGTTTGGTATTTTTATGTCTTGCAGGAAAAAATGATTAAAAACGGAGCAAAAACGGGTATTTACGGGTTCGTGTCTATCAAGTTTACTTATTATTCGAGATCAAGATGAAGTCGTTAATATTTCTCGAGCATGCCATTGGAAAGAGCACGGAAAATTGAGTTAAACGGTGCCTTCATCTTTTATTAGGCCGGCCCGACACCATTTATATGGGTCGAACCGACCCATAATTAGTTAATACAAGTGCAGCCTAAAGGTGTGTTTGTTTAGGGGCTTATGGGGGCTTGGGCTTTTAAAATAAGCCGGCTTATAAAATAAGTCTCGTTTGTCACGCGGGCTTATGAAGACGCTTTTAAAATAAGCCGGCTTATAATATAAGCCTCTTAATAGGGGCTAAAAACTTTAGCCCTGGGCTTTTGAACCAAAATTACTTATATACCCAAAAAAATTATCTAACATATACAAAATTTTTATTTAGTTACGTCCTTTTTAGTAATTTTGCAATAATAAGCCCCAGCCCCAACCCCAGCCCATTTGCCAAACAAGTTTTAAAAAATACAAATTTTAATTTTGGCTTATAATATAAGCCCCAGCCCCAGCACATTTCACCAAACATACCCTACTAAAAAAAGGCAGCCTAGCAGCCCAATTCATTATTAGCAAATTCTCGGCCCAAGACCAAAGTTATGGCTAGGCCTAATTTAAAATGAAAAGGACGCTTTGAGCTCTTGGCCCGGTATGCAAACAGAAGCCCAACAATTATGATGGCAATACTGCTTAGTTAAAACGCAAGTGAAGGCAGCAGCTATCTATCTAATCTCTTTATTTTATTTTTTTCTTTGGTTACTAGTAGTAGTAGATTAGATTAGGTAGTTGTAGAATATTGATAGCAGCGGTTTTGATTTTTCACATCTTTTATATTCATTGTTTTTGTTTTGTTTCGGAGATGTAAACACTATCTTAATGTCGGATCTACATCTTTTCAATAGCAGTACGAGTAGATAGATTTATGGGAGAGTATTCAAAGTAATTAATAGTTGCTTATTTCAGGGTTTAAACAATGGAGTTATTAACGGGTTTAAAGCTTATGGAGCGGGTCCCATCTTATCTCGTCATTCTACATCCCTCGTCTCATTCGGTTATCTCTTGCCATTTTACTTCTTTATTTTTATCTATGTTTATGCTTTTTGCCATGTTTAGCTTAGTGATGATCATTGTTGCGTTATTTGTTGATTTTAGATTAGTTATAATATTTAGCGAGTAGATTTGTGGTATGCTTGTTAAGTGACCATGTATAGTGAGTTAAGTGTGGATTAAAAAGTAAATTGTTGATTAATAATTTTTGGATTATTTAGATTTCTTATTTGAATATTTCGAAGGGCAAAAGCCGGAGAAGTAATCAAACATCAAATCTAGTAATTAATACTAATATAAGACATCGTTTTCAAAATAGACCAACATCGTGAGAAAATAATATTTTTACGGTTGTTAATTCGTCATCATTTAAAGTAATTTGTACCAAAATAAAGGCTTGTTTTCAATATAAGCCAACGTTGTGAGAAAACAGTTTTTAAACTGTTACTCATTCTTTATTATCTATTTCTTTCACATTTAAGGATCTTTTCACCTCACTTAACAAGCATATTGTTTTTAGTCATATCTTAGATCTATTTGTCTTGTTTATTATTATTTAGTTTTAATATATTTTATAGTATTATTTTATTAGTTTAAAAACCAAAACCAAAACCAAAACCAAAGATAATCAAGCATCAAACGACAAATATTAACGTAAATCTCAATTCAATTCTCGTTGAGATACGACTCCAGAAGATTTAATTATTACTTTTTCTAAAAGTGATTCTTATTTCTTACGGGAAACTTAATATCATATACATACGGCTAGTACGTATTTATACGATATCATACACTACATGTCATTCTCTTTGGTGTCATTCCTGCTATTATCCCTGTTATCCCTGAGGTTCCTATTGTTCCAGCTGATCTCTTAGTTGCACCGGATGTGGGGACAGTTTTAGTCGTCTCACCCGCCAGGGTACTTGATTTAGTGGATTATTCATCTTCTTCTGATTCTGATCCATCATAGGATTCTTTACCTCCCGTACCAGATTCACCATTAGTTTTACCCTTCTTATGTTCTGATGACTCAGAGGTGGACTGTGAGTCCGAGCCTGCTGAGTAGAGACCCGAGAGGCATGAGTCTCTTACACCATCATCTGAGTTTCCCCTTGCCCCTATTGTTTCCCCACCCAAGATTCGTTGACGTTCAACGACTCTTATTCGACCCGGTGAGGCTATCCCTTTCGGTCAACTTTATCACACCCATCCTAACGGGCCGCATAAGTTGTTGACTGCGAGGAAGAGAGTTAGACCCATTCCTGCTTGTAGACTGGCATGGAGACGTGTATCTCATCATTCATCGGATTGTCATTCTTCACCAGACTCATCTTCTTCTAGTTCACATTCAGATCATTCTTTATCTGGACATACACCACCAGACACCACCGATGCTGATTCATCTACACCACAGAGATTTGTTCATCGATCACTTACTAGGACTCCGAGATGTAGTGAGGCATTTAGATGCTGGAGGTCTACACCATTGTCTACCCCTTACCCACCGACTACATCAGAGTCATCCTTAGGTTCATCTTCTGAGAGGTCATTGGATTCATCTTCACCTTCTTATAGGCCATCTCATAAGAGATGTAGGTCCCCTACTGCTTCGGTACCATCACCTACTCATGTTTCGAGGTCAATAGCCCCTACTCCAGCTGATCTTTTACCACCTCACAAGAGGTTTAGAGATTCATACTCACAAGAGGATAGCAGAGAGGAGCATATGGCGGTGGATACTGCTGATGCAGAGGTTTTTGTAGATGTAGGTATTAGTGATGGAGTTGTAGCTCACACTGAATCCTCTTTTGTAGAGGAACTCAGAGGTGAGGATGTAATTTCTGGTTCTGGTTAGACATGATTATTTGTGGAAAGGGATCAAAGGCAGGTACATAAGGAAAGTACTTTATGTTTACATTATAAAAGTATCTGAGGTTCTTGGTTTATTGAATTCATCATCAGGAAATGATCTAACTTCATTAAAGTTTATGGCATCACCTTTTGTACTGGATTGAGAGATTGCTTCATCATTCTTTATAAGGGTACATGAAATGTTTCTTCATCTCTTGTCATTCTGATGCTTGAAAACTCTAAAGGGCCATTAGCTACTGTCGTGTATATCCAAGGAAGAATCCATATCTGGTGTTGGGAAGGAAATGATTGTAAAGAATGAATATGGTAGTTTATAAAGTTAAGTCTTGGTTAGTAAATACGATTAGTTCTGTTAGTAATTGAGTTAATATCTGGCAATATTAGTTAAGTTCTTGCGGTAGTACTACGTTAGTACTGGTAGTTTAGAAGTTACTAAAGTTACTGTATGGTCATAGTTAAGTTTGTTTTTAGTTAAAAATTGTTATGTAACAGAAATAGTAATAGTGTATCTTAGCGAGATATCTTAGGAGAATCTTAGGAAAGGATTGTATTATTCTTTGAATGGTTGTAATCCATTAGGGTTACCTTGGTGTATCAGAGGAACCTAAGGCACAATGTTATGTACCATGTGATTGAGAAATATTCAATAGAAGCATAAGCTAATAGCAATTTGTATTATCGGTTCTTCTTAATTTCTTATGTCATAAATTCCGCATTAATACTTGATATTCATAGTTAGTGTCTCTCATATAGTTGATTTGGATTTATCCAAGTTATCTATCGTCCTACAAAGGCTAGTCAGATCCTAAACCAAGGACCTACAAGTGGTATCAGAGCCTCTAGAGGGACTCTGAATAAGAAGAATCTCGAGATCACAAACAATCACTTTCAGATCTAGAAAGATGTCTCAACCTGCCAATGATGATTACTCTTAAAATCTTAGTGATGGTGAAGCATCATATCATGAAGATGCATCAAAAAATGGTTCTGCAACCAATAAACCAAAACAACATCAACAACAACAACTCACTCCTATAACAACTACTATTTCCATATTTCAAATCCCAATTTTGAAGAAGGGCTGAGTAGATATGTCTGGGCAATGGGAGATGGAGCATTACATTGAATATATTGTAATGATATTTGGAAGGTAATTCAGAATGGAATTCAAAGAAGAGAATCTCAAAACGGGGAAAAAGTGGTGTTGTTAGCTATACTGTCCTCCAGTATCTCCTGCAGAAATTCATGTGTTGAAAAGAAGGAAGGCAAGAACCATCTTTCCTCATGGCTATTCCAAGGAACATATGAGAAGATTTCATGGACTGATGATCGCAAAAAAGAAATTTAGGAAGCCATAAGGACTAGGTTTGGTGGTAATGCAAATTCAAAAAAGATGCAAAAAGCTGTTTTAAAACAACAGTTTAAAAGAGACTATTTTTATCAAGATCAAGGAGCTGGAAAGAAAGAGGAGAAACGTAATTGTTTGCTAACAATGGATGATGGTGTTGTCAATTAGGGAGAGCATACAGTAGAGGATGAAGAGTCAAATCATGCACTTATGGCTATCAGCTCAAGCAATGAGGTAACTTTGTGTTCTAAAACTTGCATTGATTCATATAATAAGCTTAAACTACTGTTGTGATGAACAAAAGAATTAGTTAGCTGTGATCATGAAGTTATAAATTCTTGCCTATAGTCAATGTGTTAGAAACTAGAAGCTCAACTTGTTACTTCTCAAAAACAGCAAACTTTCTTAAATGTAAAGCTTACATTCTAGCTAGTAGAAATCCATTGAAAAAGATGAAAAGCTTTAAAGATATAATGAGAATAGGAATGAAGCTGTAAAAGAAAAAGGAACAATTGCAGAGAAAACAGTAGATTCAGGGAAAGATTCTTCCAAGAATCTTTAGAAATTAATTAATCTCTGGCATGAGTTCAACTATAAACTTGGCTTTAGGATCTAAAATTCCAATTAATGATGAGGGTTCTAGATATGAGGAGGAGATGAATTTTTCTGTTTTTAAGTGTTCAAAGAGGGATTCATAGGAAAACCTTTGTATAGTGATTTACAAATATTTTAAAGGTGTTCTCACATCATTTAGTTGAGCATTCTACTCCTAAACCACAAGAGGATATTGAATGATTCTTTTATGTTTATGTTAAAAAAGGGTCCTCGAAAAACCTGTGAAATTGTGTCTCAGATGACATTCTTTGAGCATTCTACCTGTCAATCTAATGACAGTGAAGGATCTTGTGGAAATACCTCTGAGCACTCTTTTGAGACTGAATCAGAAAGTATAAGTGTGCCAAATGAGATGTCTACTGTTGACAATGTTGTGTCTGAATTACAAGAAGTTGAACCTAGTTGTGTAAAAAACGTAAAAAAACTCCTAGGAAACCACTAAAGAATAAAGAAAAATACATAATGTTATTAGGAAGAGTTGGAATGGATATGATGGAAGAGTAACTAGGGGAGAGGTTACTCTTTTAAAGAAGGAAATGTCTTTATTTGTGGTTGTCATAAGTCATTTGATTAAAGATTGTGCTCTTATGAAAAAGAAATTGGAATGGGAAAGTGAGGTTAAGAGGGTTGTTAATATTGGTAATGGGTGGCAAAACCAGTATGGACAATGAAAACAGGATTATCACTCTAAGTATATTTGTTCCTAGATCAGTTACATCTTAATGCTGGTAGGTCAAAGTATAATTGCTTGTTAGGCTTAATATTAATATGGTCGGACAAATATTAATTATGTTAGGCAAATGTTAATGTTGTTAGTTCTGATATTAATATGTTAGTTCTAGACAGCAAGTACCTAACAAGAAACTCAAACAGTTAAGTCTCACTAAAAGACCAAGAAGAATCAGATTAAACAAGAAAGGGATTTTTCAAAACACATATTCCTCTGGTAAGAAGCCTCTTTGCCAAAAACTACAAAACAACACTGTCTCATGTATGTAATGGGGAAATTGGGAATTGCTGTTAAGACCTCAGCAAGTTATAAATGGATAGGAATTATTAGGACCACCAAATTCACTTATAAGTGGACCAACTTTCTATTAGCACTATGAAATAAAGGTCACAAGGCATAGACCAAGCCTGTAAAGGCTTGGGTCCTAAGAGACAAACTAATTTTCTTTTGAATGTGCAGGAACAACACAGAAGAACATGGAAGATAGAGGTATATTTGATAGTAGATTTGCATTAATGGGCACATGACCAGAGTAACAAGGATCAATAAGAAACTTCAAGGAGGAAAACCAGATGAGGATTGCTATAAAATGTTGAAAATGATGGAAAAGCTAGCTGGTATTAGGAAGTAGTGATGTTTGTAGAGTTAGAAGTCTAGGATGCAGATGAGAAGGATAACACTTGGTGGAGGTGCTATGCACTAACATGACAAATGGTTATCAGTTCACCATGTCTAACCGACATAAGGACTGGCTAGTCCAGGAGCAAACAGCTCTTGGTAAAGACTTCTCAAATCCGTTCTATGGTTGACAACTTGCAAATAAGTTGTATGGTTTTCAACTCACCATATCTGTTTAAGTGAAGAGTTGGCTAGCCCACAAGTTTATGGTTTGTGGTAAAGGCTGTGGAAAAACCATAACTAGTCCATAAGATTATGGCTTATGGTAAAGACAAATTGCAAATCCATATTAGATGGTTGACACTTTACCAAAAAGTGGATGGTATGTCAACTCACCAAGTTTCATGTACAAAGAGTTGACATGGTTATCAATCCACCATGGAATTTACCTTTTTTAGGTGCCAAAGGATTGACTAGCCCTGAGCAAACGGCTACAGGTAAAGGCATATAAAATCCGTTTATGGCTACAAGTAAAGGATTGTTTGTGATCTCGAGATTCTTCTTATTCAGAGTCCCTCTAGAGGCTCTGGTACCACTTGTAGGTCCTTGGTTTAGGATCTGACTAGCCTTTGTAGGACGATAGATAACTTAGATAAATCCAAATCAACTATATGAGAGACACTGACTATGAATATCAAGTGTTAATGCGGAATCTTAACACAAGAATTAAGAAGAAACGATAATACTAAATTGCTATTAAGCTTTATGCTTCTATTGATATTTCTCAATCACGTTGTACATAACATTGTGCCTTAGGGTTCCTCTTATACACCAAGGAAACCCTAATAGGCTTTACAACCGTTTCAAAGAATAATACATATCCTTTCCTAAGATATCTCCTAAGACATCTCTAAGATAACTATTACTATTCTGTTACATAAACAGATTTAACTATGAACAGACTTAACTATGACCAGTACTAACTTTAGTACTTCTAAGACTACCAGTACTAACTTAGTACTGCCAGACTTAACTAAGTACTGCCAGTATTAACTCAATACTAACAGAACTAACTATTACTACCAAACTTAACTGTTATACTACCAGTATTAAGTCTGTTACAATCTATTTCCCAACAATCATCCCCTAACTTGATCTTCACTTGTGAACTTTAAGTTCCTTCAAAACATTCTTGATCTTTCTTTAAATACTTTAAACTTTCTGAGGATGTTGTACATATAGTCCTTCAAGTTATTCTTGATCTGCAACACTTCAAATCATCTCTTTTTAATCTTCGCAGCAACTAATACTTATTTTTCTTCATCAATAAATACTACTTGGAGCCTACTAAGTTTGTGATTCAAAGAGATGGTTATCACTTAAAGGGAAGTGCTTATTAGTTGCTTATCTACACGAAGACCCTTATTAGATGATTACAAAAAGGGGAAGAATTTTCATGATTTGCAACTTATTATGAGTGCTTAATTCAAGGGGAAGCTTTGAAGGTTGTTTCATACATGAAGATTGTTTTGTAATCTCAAATAGGGGAAGATTGTTGGGAATTATAATTTAATGATTACAAAACATTATATGCAACATTGAAGATAAAAGAAACAACAAGGACTTAAAGATAAATATTAAGTTAGCTTTCATAGTAAGCTAGGTTTTATGTAAACCCTAGCCCCTCTAGTATATAAAGAGAGGTAGGGTGAATAGTTTTAGTATCTAGAAAATAGAGACTTCTCAATGAGAGTCTAATAGCAAAGTGTGTGTCGTGTAATAGTTGTAGTTAGCCATAGATGAGTCATGAATCATCTATGTGCTTATTAGTTTATTAGTAGTCTTATGAATAAGAAAACCTTGTTCATAACAATGATTGTGTTCTTAATTATTTCGCTGCGTGTTTGTTAATCATTGTTATTATATCCTAGATGGCTAGATCATGGTTTAACAATCTGCCTTTTCATTAAACTTTCCCAAGTGATCTCTGTGATTGTGAATATGCACAGGAGAGCCAAAGACATGAAAATAGTTAATATTTGGTGCTCTTCCTCTGAACACCTCATAGGCTGTTTTCCTATGTCTTTTCACAATTATAGATCTGTTTTGAGTGTAGCAAGCAGCATTGATAGCTTCTCCCAAAGACTGCTTAGGAAGAGAGGTACTATTAAACATAGTCCTTGCAGCCTCAGTTAAGGTTCTATTTTTTCTTTCAGCTATACCATTTTGTTCAGGGGTACAAGGTAAAGAGAAGTTTTGTGAAATCCTATTTTCATCACAGAATGCTTCCAAGGTGTGACTTTTGAATTCAGTTCCATTGTCACTTCTCAGCTGCTTCACCATAGTATCATTGAGGTTTTCCATTTGTCTAATAAAAGACATGATGCAATCAGCTGCTTCACTCTTTTACTTGAGGCAAAATACCCATGTGTACCTTGAGTACTCATCTATAATAACCAGGGTATATTTGTTATGGCTGATGGTTTAGGGTTTAACAGGTCTAAACAAATCCATGTGAAGGAGATGTAAACCGTTGTTGATGGAAAATGACTTCTTGGTTTTGAAGGTTTCTCTATGGTGCTTCCCTTTCTCACAAGCTGAGCAATTTTTGTCCTTCAAGAAGGTGAGAGAAGGAAGACCAGAGACAATGTTATATTTTGAAAGGTTGTTTATGGTTTTAAAGTTGAGGTGAGAGAGTCTCTTCTGCCATAGCCAATTAACACTTGCAGAGGCTTTGGCATAGAAACAAGCATTGATGTTTGTATTGTAAGATGACATGTTAATAACATAAACATCTCTTCTTCTGGGAGCAATGAGAACAACTTCATCTTTTTCATTGAGAATGGATCCCTCAGTCTTTGTAAACAGAACTTTCATGCTGGCATCACAGAGCTTACTGATGCTAATTAAGTTGTGTTTCAGACCATTTACATAAGCAACCTTAGTGAAGTGATTCCATTATAGTTAACTAAGCCATATCCTTCTGTGTTGCCTGAAGAATTATCTCTAAATACCGCTTTAGTACCAGACTCCTTTAAATATATGTGCATATATTGTTTCACTCATGTCATGTGTCTAGAGCAGCCACTATCTAGATACCATACAGACCTCTTTAGGTAATCCTGCATAGACATTTTTCACATAGATTAGTTCCTTTTGTGAACCTACTTTTCAGTGGGTTCTGATTGCTTGATAGCAACCCTTGGTTTCCTATTGTTTCTTAGGTTCTTAGGGTAATCAGCTATCTCATGAGCTATGCTCCCACAAATTTCACACCCTGGGTAAAATTCACAGTCATCTGGGTGATGTTTGCTAGACCCACAATATTTACATTAACCAAATGTCTTAGGCATTTTAGTAGTTTTAACAGTTGTAGATTTAGATGTGTATTGGCCTTTCAGATTGTTTAAGGATTTCCTAACAACAGTTTGCTCTATGTGTTCTCTGGTAGTATAGGAGTTTGAACCACATGTAGAACACTTAGGTTTTAAGTAGCAATCATCAGAGAGATGATTCTTCATCCCACAGTGTTTACATAGCCCATACCAGACTTTTTACTTAGGGGTTTTTGAACTACTGACCTGAGAGACTGATGAAGAAGTGTATGAAGGGATAACGATTTGATTCTTGATACCTTTTACTTCCTCCATCAGAGTTAAAAGAAGTTTCTCAGTTGATGGGAGAGCATTCTTATTAGGACTCGAGGTTTGGACAGCTGGATGCTTAGGTTCAGTCTTTTTCTTAATGACATAGGTTTGTGACATTGATTGGTCCCAAAAGACTTGTCGAGTAATATAATATAAGTAATCACGTCGGATAAAAATTACTTTAGGAAAAATAATAGTTGATCCTCCGGATGTCGTGTCCTAACGAGAGATGAATTTGAAATCCACGAAAGCGTTTTGTTTGTTGCTTGATTGCCGTATTTTTGGTTTTGGTTTTTATACTAATAATATAAGAATAAGCTATAATAATAATAGAATAAAACTAAAATGGGTATGCTTGTCAAGTGAGGCGAAAAGATCATTAAGTGTGTAAGAGAGACATAATAAAGAATTGGTACCCGTTTAAAAACTGTTTTCTCACAACGTTGGTTTATATTGAAAACAAGCCTTTATTTTGGTACCAGTTACTTTAAATGATGACAAATTAACACCCGTAAAAATATTATTTTCTCACGACGTTGGTCTATTTTGAAAATGATATCTTATAAAAGTATTAATTACTAGATTTGATGTTTAATTATTTCTCCGGCTTTTGCCCTTCGAAATATTAAAATAAGAAATCTAAATAATCTGAAAATTATTAATCAACAAGTCTATTTTTAATCACACTTAACTCACTATCCACGATCACTTAACAAGCATACTAAAACTACTCGCTAAACATGGAAACTAATCTAACAATAATAGGCATAACTACGCTACAGATAACAACTAAAGCAATAATAATAATGACCAAGCTAAAATGACGATAAGCATAAAATAAAGAAATAAAAGAGATAAAAAACGATGAAACCCGGAATTAGCTCGACGTGACCCAGAGACAATAGATATGAACACATACTCCATAGTGCAAAATAAAACCAAACTAATTCAAATCCCGATCCATAACGCCATAACTAAAAAAAACTATAAGCCGAATCGAATTCTAAAATAAAAGATCTCATCCTACTGTTCTCCTTTTCTACCTCCTAATCTAATTAATTAGAAAATTAGCGTAAGACAAAAATTCCAAATATGCCGCACTTGTCCATATATCCAACGTTCCTTTTACTAAATCTGCTACTCGAAAACTTACTATCGAAACAACCAACACTTTAACTGAACCAAATAGCCTCCAATGAGTACCTAAATAAGCTGGAAACAGCTTGATATATCATCCGAACCATCGATTCAACATCAAACATAAATCATCTCCGAATCAATAACCATAAATAGGAAACACTACTTCATTAACCAAAACCAAATTAACTACAAACTGAACCCAAAGTCAAAGAACATCACAACGAATCTATTACATATTAAAACTGATATAGATCAAAATGAAGTCGACATACAAAATTAAATCTGCTATTCTACTCTACCTAAACTAAACTACGATCTAAAAAATGAAAGACAAAAACAAATTGTAAAAGCTTCCTATGAAATAAGCTATGATATCATATATATAGATGTGGTGCCTACTGCTCTTAACCTTCAATATGCTGGGCCTTCATTTTCTTTTTTTTGGTCTCGTGATAGTGGGCCACCAGGGGGCTGCGTTTATTAATCTTGACTGAACTTTAAGAATGGTTAACATTTGGTTATAATAAGTATGGGTCGGTCCGACCCATATAGCAAAACAAGCATATATTTGGTATTTTATGTCTGTTTTTGGTCAAATAAGCTCGTTTTATTAGGTAAAAGGTATGTGTATTTAAGCACATACCAAAATCCCCCAGACTAAGATATTGCGTGTCCTCACGCAATGCTATAAATAAACGCTTTAGAAAACCAAGAGTCTTAATTCCCCTCGACTAATTACCTCAAAAAGTAGCTAAGTGTTCATCATAAGGGATTAAAAGATCATTAGCTTTGAAAAACCCCGTTTAAACCAGTTTATTATTCCTCTACTATTTTTTTATATTTTTCCTTTTTCTTATTTTTTTATACTTTTTTCTTTTTAAGCAACTAACTAGAATGTTTGGACTTTCATTATTTTCATAACTTTTAGGGTCACGGAATAAGAAGCACTTCAATCCTAAAATGCCCAAAAATGATAAATTCATCGTCTTCGATTTTTCACTTGTCCCAAACCAAGCTTAAAAATGAAATCACCGTGAAATATAATTTAAGATGCTAGCAGTACTCATATTTGTAACTTGTAAACTTTTCACTCTCGACAATTATTATATATTATGTGAGTGTGCTCAATTCTAATTTAACCATCAAACGAAAATTTAGATAGTTGTAACTTTCAAACGATATTTCTAAGAATTAAGAATCAAAGGCTAGATCATACATGTACGCCCATTTTCTCGATACATCCCAGCCGAAACCGGCTAAGTGATCATGTGTTTGAAGCCTCACGGAGAATCAGAATGTAATCGAAATTCTCCAACCTTCGAAATTGAATTTCTTAGATTTACCGCTAAATAAACTTAACTTTGAAAGACTACAACCCAAAGCACGCAAATTTTAAAGATTTATGATCTCAGCGGTGAGATTATTCCATGTAACGACCTTCTTCTTGGAACATCCCAACTTCATCAGCAAAGCGCCCAGGCTTTTGACACCCCACAGAGAATAGAAATAAAATAATCTACCACCGGCAACCAAAAATCCTTGAAATTTTAAATTAATATAATCTTAGTTCAAAAAGATATTTAAGTTTTTTAGAAAAAGAAATTTTATCTATTTTTATTCAACAACTATATATTTTTTTTTCATTTTTATATTTTTGCTATAATTATAATATATTACCGCCACCCTTTAAACGACTACCATATCGGTTGTGAGCCGGCAAGAGGTAGTGGTCTTATTTCGGTGTCGGCCCCCATCTTATATGTAGACTGAAACATCGGTCGTGATTCGGCAAGATCCAGTAAACTGACGAGGTTTTTATTGCTACTTATTATTCAACATCATCATTTTTTTTCAATTTATTGTGGTCTTTTAACTACCTAGACAACGGTAGCGAGCCGTCAGGAATCGATAGCCTATTTTCCCACAACACTGACAAAACCTCGATGTGTACCTTACTTTCACCAGAAGGAATCTCTACGATGTGATTTAAACTAAGAATCGCAAAAACCTAAAGTAACTTTATTTATTCAACAATTATATGAAGTTTATTAAGCTGATGGGAGCAAAAAGCCACAATTAACCTCTATGAGCCTTAAAGAGTTCCAACTACTCTATGTTTAGCATCTAACTCATAATTAACTCTATCATTTCTCGTTCTTTGCAAATTTAAAATCTTTAATAAAAAGATCCACGAATGCTTAGTCAAGTAAACTAGCTTTACATATTTAAAGTCAACTATGGAAACTTGCAAAATCTTGGCTTGGTTAAGCTAGAATTCGCATTTTAAAGCTTGCTGTAGAAAAGATTAGCAAAAGCTATAGTTTATAACGGTTAAGGGACAAAGCTAGAGCTCAACACGCTCGATCGAGTCAAAATTTAATCTTATTCTACCTAGCAGGAAAGTCAAACATTGTGACAAAACACTTATTTTATTTTTGGAATTTTTTAAATTTTTTTTGCATAAAATCACAATATTTTTTTTAAATTTTGGTGGTAAAAACAAGATTACGTGAAAACAACGACTGCAGGCACAAACAAATCGATAGATTCCCCCCATACTAGAACTAAACATTGTCCTCAATGTTTTAAGAAGGGTCTCTACGCAAATCTAAAGCTGTTTATTAATTATGCTAATAGATAAACGTTAGTCGATAAGATTTAGGATATTAGATTCCCGTAATCATGCTAAGGATGTAAAGATCGAGTGAACGAAGGGCAAAACCATAAGCACGAGAGTCTTCAAAATCCAAGGCAATCCTAGACATAAAACACAAGCCACAAAACATGAGAAAGGAAGAGGTGAGCCTCCTCACAACATACTTATTTATTGATACTACTATTAGGATAAGCATAGGTTGCCACCCACGAATCGCTTATCTTTGTTAACAGAGTATTGAGCCTAACTCGATCCCCCATACTTGAGCTGGTCAAGGAGGATAGAAATGGAGAAACAGAACATCCAAGATAGGAATGTTACCTCCATAAATCATCATCAATATTTTAGAAAAATTAGAAATGAGCTGGAAAGCTTTAAAGCCCCGATGAGATAAGAGATGAGGAGATTTCTCCTCTTTTGAAGCAAGAATACTTGGATTGAAAACTTTGTCCTCATTTTCGGATGAAAATGGAAACAAAGTGTCAATCACTAGACAAAGAGAAAGGGTGGGTTGGGTGGGTAAAATTCTAGGCTTAAGAACATAACATTCAGAAATATCATCCACCACTTTTACAGTCAAAATTCCCATATCGGGCTCAACATCAAAGTAAATTATATCATCATCTGGTGGTTTCGCAAGAGGACGATGAGATGATGGATCATAATAACGATCAAAGTGAAATGACTAATTTTCAGGCAGTGAAAGGTAATCATTGTTAAGCAATTCTTCAAGAATATCCCCTTCTGAATCATATTCGTCATAATACCCGGTGGTATCAAGTCATCCGGAGCAAGAAAAATATTAATCTCCTCCATAAGAGAGTCACTACCCTCAACGGGGATAGGAGATGGAGAGATAGACTCCATTACAGCATCAGGATTTTCAGAATTAAGTTCTTCCGAAGGTCGAGGAGAGGAATTATCATACAACAATTTCTCAACAAGACGAATTTCTTCCTCTGTATCAAAGTTGGCTTCATCAATTTTTGGGGAAATCAAATTGATATAAGCGAGTTCACCGAAGAACTCCTCGAGAAGAGAATCAAACTTAGGAGAATAAACTATCGAAGTATCTCGATTAAGCAAAGATTCTATAAGATTAGACTTTGCATTAAAGTGATGCGGATCTATCTTAGTAGAAATGATTTCTTCATCAAAAAGAGGGTTTAAATAAATTTTGAAATTTTCCTTTGGAACATCCTCATTAGAAAATGACTCGTCATCACTAAAGGTAGAATCATCATAAGAATCAAAGAGAGGATTAGAAAAAGTCATAAAATCATCACAAACGGGCACATCACACTCACTTTCAATATCGGATAAATCCTCGGACTCACTTGGGGTTAGGTTAAGGTCCTCAACACTAGACTCATTTTCTTCTTCCGATTCCTTTTCCGGAATAGTGTCAAGATGCTCATCCTCCATTATGAGAGAGTCCGTAATCGAAAAGTCAGGTGTGATTACAACAGGGGAATTCTTATAATATTCCCTCACTTGAATAGTATACTCCTTGTCATCATCATCATCATCGAAAATAGGACACTTCCAATATGGAGTATAAATTTTAGCTGCCTGCTCTTCTTGTTTTAGTTGCATTTTATTAAGAATTTGCAAATCATTAAGAAGTTTAAGTAGCAATTCTTGTACATTCTCTGGTTGATTTTGCCCTTCTTCCAAAGCTTGCTTAACTTTAAGAAACCTCTCCTCAGCTAGCAATAAAGCCATACACTTTTCTCTAGGAGGTATATGATCATACTTCTTTAAAAAGGCTTGAATAGCTTCCATTAGGTTTTCTCTAGCTTGCAATATTTTCGTGTTCGTTTCTTGAGGAGGTTGATGAATGACGGGAAACTGTAAGGGTTGGAATGGGTCAAAACCAGAAGAATTAGAATTATAGCAAGGGTTAGGTTCATAGTAATTTTGATTCATCGGTTGACATTGAAAAGTCTCATAAGGACCCCCACAGTTTTTACAACAAAGATATTGTTGTGGGTAACTGTGAATTTTGTGGGTAAAAATTATCACTATAGTTTTGATTGTAGCACGGTTTCGGCTCATAGACAAGCGAGAATCGTGGTAGACAATCAGAACCGTAGTAATGATCGTTCCCGCATACCTCACACGAGTATGTCTGGGGCTATGGAGGTGGGTAAGAAAAATCGGGAGTTTCATCATAAGAAATAGGATAAGGGTTACGGACAAATTTGTCTCCGAAACTTACATTGGTACAACGCCGACAATTTCCATCATTAAACGGACCTCCACACCACGAGCAACCAAAATGGTTATACGAAGACATGTCGAAAAATTAAACGGATAAGAGGATAAAGAAAATAAGAATTAAACGAAATAAGAGAATAAAGGAGAATATTTTTTAGATTTTATAAAGATAAGAAAAATAAAAAGTAGAAATAAAAATATTTTTGGTATTATTTTAATATTTATAAAACGAAAAGGAAAAGTAAAATAAGAAGGAAAATATTTTTGGATTTTTATATTTTTAATATGTACGAAAATAAACTTTCCGAAGAAAGGATCTTCAAGGCACTAACATCAAACACCACGTGTAGATCGTACACCTCTCCCCGACAGCGGCGCCAAAAACTGACTGAAAGACTTGTCGAGTAATATAATATAAATAATCACGTCGGATAAAAATTACTTTAGGAAAAATAATAGTTGATCCTCCGGATGTCATGTCCCAACGAGAGATGAATTTGAAATCCACGAAAGCGTTTTGTTTGATGCTTGATTGCCGTATTTTTGGTTTTGGTTTTTATACTAATAATATAAGAATAAGCTATAATAGTAATAGAATAAAACTAAAACGGATATGCTTGTCAAGTGAGGCGAAAAGATCATTAAGTGTGTAAGAGAGAGATAATAAAGAATTGGTACCCGTTTAAAAACCGTTTTCTCACAACGTTGGTTTATATTAAAAACAAGCCTTTATTTTGGTACCAATTACTTTAAATGATGACGAATTAACACCCGTAAAAATATTATTTTTTCATGACGTTGGTCTATTTTAAAAATGATATCTTATAAAAGTATTAATTATTAGATTTGATGTCTGATTATTTCTCTGGCTTTTGCCCTTTCAAATATTCAAATAAGAAATCTAAATAATCTGAAAATTATTAATCAACAAGTCTATTTTTAATCACACTTAACTTATTATCCACGATCACTTAACAAGCATACTAAAACTACTCGCTAAACATGGAAACTAATCTAACAATAATAGGCATAACTACGCTACGGATAACAACTAAAGCAACAATAATAATGACCAAGCTAAAATGACGATAAGCATAAAATAAAGAAATAAAAGAGATAAGAAGAAGATGAAACCTGGAATTAGCTCGACGTGACCCGTAGATAATAGATATGAACACATACTTAATAGTGCGAAATAAAAGCAAACTAATTCAAATCCCGATCCATAACACCATAACTAAAAAAAACTATAAGCCGAATCGAATTCCAAAATAAAAGATCTTATCCTACTGTTATCCTTTTCTACCTCCTAATCTACTTAATTATAAAATTTGCATAAGACAAAAATTCCAAATATGCCGCACTTGTCCATATATTCGACATTCCTTCTACTAAATCTGCTACTTGAAAACTTACTATCGAAACAACCAACACCTTAACTATTTCTTGTATTTTTTCATATAAGCATTTCCATCCTTTGCTTGTTTTGTTAGGACAGGCGTTCATGACTTCTCTCCATTCACCAAGGTGTAGATCGCTGGCTTTGAACTCATGAATGATTTCACTTGTGCCATCTTCTCTGTATACTTTCATAGGGATTGGACCCTTTCTGGTCAAGATATCACAGTTTGTGATCCTTGATGATGCTATTCTATTCAGCATTTTGTCACAGTATTTGTCATACTTGATCTTGTCATTGTAGTACTTTTTCACCACCTTTAGACCAAGAAGATTAATCAGTTAAGCTCTTCTTGATTCCCCTTCTTTTGCAGCTGCTTCAGCTTTGGCTTCTTCCTCTATTTGTTTTTGTCGACTAATATCCTCTTTAGAAAGGTAAACATGTTTTCCCCCTTCAGTGACATAGTTAAATCTTTTCAGTTTCTTTTCCTTAAAGGATTTAGTCATGGAACCAGGCACATTTCTTGTTTCATCATCATCATAATCACTATCAAAACTTTCTTCTTCAATATTATTTAGAGACATGACCATTTTGCCCTTGTTTTTCATTGTATGCTCCCCCTTAGATTGAGTGGAGCTTTTTGGTGGACTTAGGAAGAAAAGAGATTATATTGGAGTAGAGGTTGTGATGATTGGAGGAATAGGTGGTGGTGTTATTGTTTCAGGTTGAGGTTTGTTCAAGTTAGAGCTTTTAGCATTCTTTGCAACTCTTTTTTGAAATAGCTGTGAAATTGTAGCTTGATTTGTGTTCTTCTCCCCCTCAGCATGCAAAGTGTCAGCTTGGGCTGCTGAATGAACACTTGAATCTCCAGCCTTTGATGTTATAGAATCCAAAACCTTAGCAAACTTGTTCAAGGCATGTGTTACCATTAGAAACAGAATTGAAAGAGCATCCAAGGTCTTTAATCCTGCTTGAACAGAGGTAACCTGATCTGGTACTGAAAGAAAATCCGCTGGAAGTTCCCACTGAAGAGTCTTCAGTTCAGCTTTCCTAGGTTTTCTAGCTTGAATTCTCCAAACATACTTTCTTCACTTGAATTTGCCTCAGTACTTGTTCCTGTTTCAGGTTCAGTAAGGACAGTGTCCAACCCATCACTAACATATTTGGTTTTGTCACTACTGAGCCGAGGGTGGGCTTTTTCTTTACTGGTGACCCCTAAATATGTTGGGCCACCATCTGCTTAATAGTTCTCTTTATGCATTTTAGTATCTACAGGTGTAGAAACTGAAGGTTGGCTTGGGTTTGAGTCCTTGGCCAAGCTAGACTATTTTCTATTCTTAGAAGGGTCAGTTTTGGAACTTGTGGGGTTTTTTTAGAAGACCCGCCTTTTGTTGCCTTACTGCTGGACACATGGGGTTCTTTAGAGGAAGTAGATTTCTTCTTATGTCCAGCTTTAGCTCCAGGCTTTGTGCCTTTGGAAACCAGCTTCTTAGTTTGCGAGGCGGTTTTAGGATCTTTAAACGCCAATGGCTTCTCTGCTTTGCATATAGCTAACATGTGTAGTGTGAAGATAGGTCCTTCAGGTTGGTTGGCCTTCAGTGCCTAATTGTTGACACTGAAGGTTTGAGTGGGGTAAACTGTAAGGTCAGCTTCTCCATAGCTATCCTTCATCTTTTACATTATGAGAAGAGATAAAAATCTTGTGTAAGGGACAACCTTTTCCTTATTTTTCTTTTTCAGCTTATTGATGAAATCCTCCCAAAATATCATGGCATAGTCAATATCAACACCATTTGCCAAACAGTACAATAAGATGGCATATTTGTTATTTATCTGATCAAAACCACCAATTTTACCCTCTAAGCACTAGATGATTTAAGCCATTAATAGTCTCCACCTAGGAGGTAGTAGACTCTTCTTAAGAGTGCCATTTGTAGGCCCCTCTTCCCCATAACAAATAGTTGCAAATCAAGGTCTTACTATTTCTATAGATGGAAGGTCCACATAATCACTAAAGTGAGCCAAATAATGAACCCTAATGGCTTTCCTAAAGATATTTACCCCTAACTCTCCATAAATTCCTCCAAAGGGAACTAAGAAGGATACCTTAAAGTTTTCTAAGGCTATTGTTGAGTACCAAAACTCAGATAGGTACTCCTTATATTGAGTTGGGGATCTAGTATTGGCCTTGTCATTCATCTTAGAGTTCAGTTGCGTTAATCTTTAGTTCCGTGAGGACCAACCTGTGATCAGGTAGATTCATTAAAGAACCTCTTTGACAGGATTTTCAGCACAAAGCGTAGGATTTTCTAACACAGAAGTATTAGATTCACCATGCTTACTTGTTCTCATTACCAGACACCTCAAAGCAGGCTACCTCACTATTAGTATTGCTACTAATAGAACGGTAAGATTGAATCAGATAGTTACTATCTTCCTGATTAAGTCATCAATTCATATACAGAAACAAGTTTGTTTCATATAGAATCGCACCGTCGTTGCTTTCTAGTTGTCATAAGTTTTATTCATAGTAACTCGCAAGTCACCTACCGCAAAGCTATTTGATGTTGAATCTGGATGGATTTCCATCGTCACTATAAATACTAAAAAGTATCATTCAGATGTTCTGGCAAAATCACAAGGATAATGCGTAGGACTCTTGATAACAGTTGTTGTATTATGAATAACAACAAGTGTTTGTCATGAATGTGTCCAAATGAGATTATTTGATGATCTCTTGGCTCTAGACTTGATTAGTGCGTTTTAGTTTTAGTAATCGAAGGCTAGAGCAGACTGCCACCTATTCAATATCAACTAACTCAGAGTGAGAAAGTCAATAGTAGTCATGTGTATCTCTGTGACAAATGAGACAAGTCTCTTTTGAGAGAAACTTGAATGGCTGGGAAGGGTTGTGCATCACATCACTGGGTCCACGATGCTTGTCTTTAATACCAACAATCATCTTTGTGATTCTGATAGCAAATGTATTGACCTGGTTTCTGCCTAAAGTTGTATGGAGGGCTTCTTTATTTTCACCCTTTATCCTTACATTTCTTTTTAATTCTTCAACCCCTTCAATGCTTACCAAGACGTCATCACTAACACCTTGTTGTGATTGGTCTAGTGTTAGCTCAACCTTAGTTGGCATTCTTCCTGTATACTCATTCTTCTCCATCATACCTAAGGACTGCTATTTCTAACTATGAAGTATCCTTGGGTAGATCCCTCTGGTTCTGGTTAGATCATAGGACGAATACCTAACTTAACCACCTTATTACTTTTGAATCTTCGTGAATAGATCTTATTTTAATTACATTTCTCCCCTTATTTTAAATACTAATTAACTAAGTTTTTGAACTACCAAGTTATTAAAATTTGTCGTTAGAGTAGCACAGGAAAATGTTTTATCATGAATTATGTGGAACATTGTGAATTGCTCCCCTCAATTTTACATATGACATCAATTAAAGATTGAATGACACCATTTGTAAATTTGAGGGTTAGCGGAGGTGTCGAACACACAATTTTGAAAGATTATGAAATGTCATTGAAGAATTTTTAAAAAATTATGCTCAGAACCTTGATCATCTTATAACAAGTATTCTAATGTTAACCATGTCGTTATTACCACTTTGTTATTAAGATTTTAGATAATGTTTTGAATACACAAGAATTGTCGTATGAAGATGTATCCAAACACATTAAAAGATTGTTTTTCAAAAAACACCCCCTCAAAAATTAATCCAATTGCAAATTGTTTTCTTTGAAAAAGTTGCGAGGGATGGAGTGTTGAACACACTATAACACCTCCATTTTGTCAAATATAGCAGCATAAGCTAATCTGGGGTATTATTTCATAGTACAACAGTCATAATCATAGAAAACGAATCATAAAGAGATGTTTTTGAAAATTTAGTTATCATTCATTTATTCATCAGAGTTTTTACAAAAGAAAGGTCCTAAAATCTAGTAACAAAAGTTTGAATGATAACAGTTTAGCCATCTTTAAGTCCATGCCACTCCGTGCCATAAGTTGCTCAATTACCTGAGATAAACATGATAAAAAGTCAACACAAAGGTTGAGTGAAATTCATAGGTTTAAGTTAAATAGTTTGAATACAAGCTTCATAGTGGGTTACGTTGTTATACACCCATAGTTTGTAATAATTGCATGCATGTACAATTATCATAGAAAACAGTATTATTACCCTAAGCTCATGACACTGAAACCTTGGGATAATCAACAATCACAAGTAATTGCCCCAACGGGTGCCTTTCCCAAAACACTCGCAAAGTTATTCAAATGTGTGCTATTGGTTACCGATAGTATAGGTACACCAACGGGGACATGTTTGTTTGACCCGGTTTAAAATGAGTTGACTTGGGCTCGTTGATTTTTATATCAAAAGGTTAAACGAAAAAGGTTATGGGCTTTTGGGCTTGGTTAAAAGGTTTTGAGTTAATATATTTTAGACTTAACGACCGTTAGTCTTTTAGTAATAAAGGACTAACGGTGTTATTGGTTTAGGGACTTTTTGTGACAATGATTTAACCTGAAGGGCTCATTTGGTATTTTCAAGGTTTTATCATCTTGTGGGTTGACCAAGGTTTGACCATGGTTGACTTTTGTTGACCAAAGCTTGATAATTCCCGGCTCTTGTGTACTCTTTCCATTCCCGTGTTTGTTTTTTGTGCGGTTTTGGCTCTTTTCTTGTGATTTTTGCAATATCCATACCTACACATTCACAAAAGACAAAATACACATATACAAGTATAATTATGCACATTTTCATCTTTTTAGTGTTATTTTTGATATAAAAAGGATATGTGATTTCTCACATATCAGTTGCTGTATTTATTTATTTTTAATGTACATTATTACATAAATTATATGTATGAGCTTGGAGAAGGTAACAGGACACGCCAATATGGGTTCACGACTCCTCCAAAAATAGGCCATGACGTTCCACATGCATTTGGGCTCATTGGTAAGTTTTACTTAATCCAAATTACCAAAGTCTTTAAAAATCCTATAATTACAATGAAATGGAACAGATTCTATGAATTGAGGGATATTGAAAAGTCCGTTTTAGGATTTTTGTCTTATTTTTTTAATGATGTATGTGATACGTGATTTGGGTAGCAATTATATGTCATTTTATTAAATATTCCTATTCAAATAGGTATTTTCAAAGATGGTAGAATGGTGTGGGTTGCACTGTTTAGGTTACCGGTGAGATGGTAAAACACACTTACAGGAAGTAATATGAGTTAGCGTAAATTACATGAAAATATAACATATTTTAATGCCTTTTAATGTTTCAACTTATGTTTTGACAGAGAGACAGGTTTGAGAAAGAAACTTTTTTTGACATATTACATAAATCATTAAAAGACAAGGCTGCTGAACAAATGAAAAGATAGATGACTAAGAACCATCTGCTGCAATGGAATTGCAAAACTTTGCTCAAGTTACATCTTTTTATTTGTGTCTTTTTCTCGAAGTGTTGCAAAGGTGCAATAATATATATATATTACAGTTCGTGTTATGTAATGGTTCGACTTCATATATTAATGGGTTTCTTCATATTTTCTGAATAAAAAATGCCTATGATCTTCAACACTTCGGGGTCTATGATTGGATGAATTATCGAGGGGCACTTGATGCAACTGAGAACATATCCCTTTTTATGAAACCATGAGAGCCCCAAAGGTATGAATGAATAGCTTATACATTTAGAGTTTTTAGTCACATCATCAAATCATATTAGCAATGATGTTTTGACTTATATCCAAGATAACAACGGGTACTAATCTAAATGTGCCAAAACTGATGCAACACTAATCTAAATGGTTATGTTTTAATGAGTCAGATAAAACATTAAAAGGAATGGGTGTGGTTGTATATTCTGGTCGTCAACAAATGAAGTCTCATAAGCAAAATGAGGCTGATTTTGTTGTTAACAGAAATATAACTCGATCTTAATATTCAAGACAATAACAAAATCTTGGCTAAATAGCTTCTCAGGATTAGAGAATGTAAGTAGCTACCTACTGAACATTGGCTGAGTTCTTAAATAGCTACTTACATTCTTCAACTCTTGATACTAAAGGATGCTATTGGGTTAAAACATAGGTGGTTGGTAATTTGATGGTTTTATTACCTTAATATGGTAGTTTAGCTAGATTGTTTGCCCTGGGGGAAATTGAGCTATCCAAGCTTATTGGGTCTATAATTCCTTCATAAGGTAATTTCTGTGTAGTTTTCTATATTGGTACAATCTGATATATTGGTACCTTGTGGGTGATTCAGAGATAGCTCACTGTTGGCTCATGTATTAAGAGACTAAATCAATGTTTTTTTGAGATCATTTAATGAATAGCCCTGTAACTTGGTACCTGGTCTGTCTTTTGCTGAATACTAGTTCAAATGGCCTTGGGAGGATTTGACTGTCTTTATGTTTAAGACTTTTCAGGTTTCATAAGGTGGGTTTCTTATTGAGAAGGGTAATGATCTGCAGGATAGTGCAAGGGCTTTAAGAATAGTGAGCTGTGAAAGATGAAGCTACTTGGTCCTAGGCTTGAATTATCATAAGAGGTCTGGTTGGTACTCAATTAGGGTGTGTGTTCCCAAATACTGATGCCTCAGTTTATTCTAAGATGGAAATGTAGGTATCTGTTGTAGCCCCTAATTAGAGAGGCTAAGGGGCTATAGCTTGCATAATGATGTCTGGTTTTATTCTCTCTTGGATATTATGGATGCTGGATGAATGTTCTTTGTGAGAAGAGGGTTAGGAAATGTAGTTATGAAGCTATGGTCTTGGTGAAATTTAGGTGAATGATGTGTTGAATGCTACTGCTTACATAAGTTTGATGGAATGCAGCTAGTTCTCTGTTTGTTGATTTCTGACCAGATTTGTTTTGTATAGCATGTTTGATATCTTATGTGCTTTATCAGATATTAGATAGGCTTGTTTTTGAATTCTTGCTTACTGTAATGGGTCTGTCCATATCAGTTGATGTTCTTAATTAATAAATTCTTCACCCTTTGCACAAAAAAAACACTCACTTGACGTTCTTTATGAACTTCCAACGGTTGTTTTTCTTAAGTGGCGGCGGTAGCATCTCAATCAGTCGTTGTACTTGTTTAAATTTTTCTTGCCTGCATATATGATAAAAACAAAACAAAATAAATACAACAACAACAAGCTATCTAAACTTATATCAAAAGTGAACTTCCATCAGTTGTTCTTCTTCACTGGTGATTGGGCTTATTCAAAACTTCATCACCCTCATTTTTATTGCTTTTGAGCTTATCAAATAAGCTAACATAAAACCCCCGAAGGTGGATTTTGTGTTAGCTTAGTTGGCCGGCTTATTAACGTTATTTGTGTTAACTTATCCAGCCTTTAGTCAAATAACCCTCTTTTTCAATAAGCAAAGAAAAAAATAACTAAAATCATATATAAATTCGAAATCAATACATATAAAACTACCTGGTGTTTTCCAAGAATAAAGGTGCTACAAATGTGTGTTCTTTAAAAATATGACGAGATGGGATGGTGAGGTGGAGCGGCAACAACTATGAAGATGGTAGGTTAGGGTTTAGAGGTAAAAGGAGGGTGATGGTGGTGGGGATGGTTTGGTAACAGGAGAGATTAGGGAGAAGGGGGTTAGGATTTTTTTGAGATTGAAAATTTTAGTTTGGTTTGTCCTCAAGATACCTCAGATTCATCATCTCTTCTACCCTTTTTGTAGGCACATTGTACACCCTGTAGGCTTTATTACTTGCAAAGTATCAAACAATGTAGCCTTCATCAGCCTTCCCATCAAACTTACCCAAATGATCACTTGTGTTTAGAATGGTCACATGACACCCAAAGGGTTTAAAATGACTGAGTGAAGGAATATTCCTAGTCAATAAGGCATATGGTGTCTTATTATGAGGACTAGTTACCAACACTCTATTCAAGACATAACAAGCAGTTCTTACTACTTCAGTCTAAAACATAGTAGGTAACTTAGAGTCAGTCAACATAGTTCTAGCTGCCTCTATGAGGGTTCTATTTTTCCTCTCAGCAACCCCATTTTATTGTGGGGTTCTGGCATTACTATAAACCTTCTTTATCCCTTTAGACCCACAGAGTTCAATAATATGAGCATTTTTGAACTCTGTACCATTATCACATCTTATAGCTTTTACCTTTTTATTTAACTGGTTTTCAACAAGATTAATAAAGTCCTTAAGGATAGGATAGGTCTCATCCTTATGTTCTAAAAAGAAAACCCAACAAAACTTGCTATAGTCATCAGTGATCACAAGGCAGTAATATTTGTGGTCAATGCTTCTAATTGATGTAGGACCAAAGAGGTCCATATGAAGCAATTGCAAAGGCTCAGAAATGGAGCTCACAGCAGTAATAGCCTTATAAGAGGCTTTGTGTTGCTTGCCTTTGCAGCATGCAACACAGGTATGGTCATCTTTGAAAAGTTTAGGAGGTAGTCCTCTAACTAAGTTACCCTTTACCAATCTGTTCATGTTTTTATAGTTCACATGACCCATCCTCCTATGCCATTTCACAGATTCATCAACTGAGGCTTTTGCCATCAAACAAGCTAAATTTCCTTTGGGACTGAGATTATTCAAGTTAATGGTGTAAAGATTATGTTTCCTTGGAACCCTAAGTAGCACCATACATTCATCTGGAAGCTTAAAGTCCTTGGATAACATAAGACAATCAGTGTCTGTGAAGAGAACTCTATTCTTCTTGTCACAAATCTGAGAGATGGAGAACAAGTTGAATTGTTGCAGTTCCTTCACATAGTAGACATTTTCAAAATCCAGTGTAGGAGTTTTGATTGTCCCTTTGCCAGTAATCCTACTTTCACCACCACCAAAAGTCACTTTTCCTCCTTGAAATTCTTGAAAGTCATCCAGTCTTTTCATGTTACCAGTCATACTTCTAGAACAACCACTATCAAAGATCCCTTCATCTTCAGCATCAGTATAAGATTTTTCCTACAATATACAACATGGGAAAAGTTAGTATCTAAGGGGGACCCAAGCCCTTTATGACTTGGGTCTACCTTATGGATCTGAAAAGGTTGTCTATGAAGTTGTGTAAGATCCACTATTGTTCTTGGGTACCCAATATAAACCTTTTCTATGTTGGTTTCAAGAACATCCCTGCTTGAGGCTTAACAGCAGTTGCCCCATCTCACCCCACCTATAGCGTATGATTTATTATACTTGAGGAAACATATTGGGTGTATAAGTCTGAAAATAAGAACTTGTAGGTCTATTTAAATAGGGCATAGGTATAGCAGTACTTTGCCACCAACCAGAAGTTACTGATGAAGAATCTCCTCTATTAGTAGGAACTGGAATAGGCCTATTTTGCCTACCAGTAGGAACTGGTACAGGCACCTTTGGCTTACCAGTAGGAGCTGATTATGGTCTAGCAGGAGTAATGTTTACATTGCCAGTTCTAAGAAGTACAGCTTGTGGGACAAACTAATTTTGATGATTAGCAATTATTACTACTATGTACAGGTCCCACCCTTTACCAAACAGTCTTATTTGCATTTGTTTCGCATAATAAATCAAAATCCTTAATAAGTGAGTCTACTACATTACAAAACATAACTTAGAGACCAAATGAAGAATTTTTCCTAAAAGGACCGCCTTTTTATTAAAATAACCATTCTTATTACAAGAAGTCTAGAAGTGTTTCATTTTATCAGAATATTACAAGAGAAACTAGGTTAATCTGAAATATTAATGGTTTCTTGGATAGTGTTCAAACATTGGGACTCAATCTCAGCTTCACTCTCAGTTGGTGGATATATGGATAGTAGATGCAAGGGAGGTTAGATCATTTGTCTTGGGCTATGAAGATTGGACTCTTGAATCACTGGAGGCAAAGTATTTGATTTGACTAATATGAAGATTGTAACTGTTATCACACAAGACAAAGTCATTAGACACAGAATTAAAGTCACCAGAGGTTGACGACTTTATACCATAAGACATTTATGATTCATCTAAGTCAGTGTGATCTGATAGAGGAGTGTAGTCTCTAGAGAGAGGTGGAGGCACAACTTTCATACTATAAGTTTTGGCAAACTTATGAAATGAGGTCTACTTTACTTCTTCAGAGTTAGTGGTAAATTACACTAAATGCAAGAGTAATCCCATTCTAACTCTTTTTACCCTTGATAGTTATTAAATCCCAAACCACTTTGTTCTAACAGACATGGAACTCTCAATTAATCTGAACATGTTTGTTGGAAGAGGTTCTCCACTTTTTTGTTTGAACTAAAGTGATTATCAAGTTTTGTCTGTTGTCTTCTTAGCAGTCTCAGCAATAGCATTTATTCTTTCAGAATGTTTCAGTAGATTAGTTGTATTTTCTAGTTCAATAGACAACACCCTAATCTTGTCTTCAAGTGTCAACTGATTTTTCTAAAGAACTCTCTTCGTGAGTTCTTATAAGCTTGAACTTGTATAAAATATTCACTATTTTGTTCATTAAGTTCATTATACTGCTTTTGAAGTTCATTATACTTATTTTCACAGCCAAAAGGGTAGTTATGTACCTCAGAAGTGACACCCATGAGAGCAAATTCTCCAGCATCACCTGCAGTACTGGCTTCCTTTGTATTGGCTCCAGTGATCAAGTTGTATATCTTGGCAGCACCTTTTTCACTTGCATCCCCAGTATCACAACCAGTAATCATGCCAAACTCCTTAGAAGCAATAACTCCATCACTCTAACCATCATGATATGTCCAATCAACCAATGTATCAACAGTAATTAATGCTTTGGAATCTTCTTCCTTCTTTCTAATCTCTTGAATCTTGAATGAGGAATATCTCTGCTTGTCATTTCCTCCCTTTTCCCTGCATTCTCTGGCAAAGTGGCCTCTTTGAAGACACTTGTAACATCTGACCTTCTTCTTGTTGAACCTAGCAGATTCCTTCTTATCAAAATCAATCTTCCTTCCAGCTTTCTACTCAAACTTGTGTACTCTAACAGAAAGCATAGCCATTTGCCAATTTAAGTCCATCTCCTCCAGGTCCAATTTTTCTATCTGATCAAAATCTTCATAAGCCAGTTGTTGTTCTGGCTCAGTATCAGCAACAAAAGATTAAAGAACATCTTCAATTATATTACCAGATCTGTAAGACCCAGTCTTAGAGTTTGATGGAGCAGTGTAGGTAGATGAATAATAGCATGGACTATCTAGATATGACATCTTTTTGCTAGCACTAGTGGTACTAACAAATGCAGAATAGCTTGGATCTACAGATTGGCTTGAGGAAAAAGTAGAGTATCCTTTGATATCTACCTCAAGAGTCTTTAACTTGTAGTACAAATCATCAAAAGAAAGAAGTTCAAGTCTACCTTTGGTTTTCAAGGTTAAAGCTACTTGAGACCATGATGAAGGCAAAGCTCTTAGAAACTTGAGATTAATATCTTCATCCTCTGGCTTGGCCTTGAGTTGGTTAAGCTGACTTAGAATCTTCTGCATTCTGTCATACCCTTTGTGCAATCCCTCTGCTTCACTAATTCTGAACTCTGAAAATTCTTGCTTCAGCATAGACTTTCTCATCTTCTTAGATTTGGCATTTCCACCAAACCTAGCTTTGACTGCATTCCATATATCCCTTGCATCATCCATATAATGGAAATCAGCCACATGATCATCAGGAATAGACTGAAGCAAGGTAGTTCTTGCCTTTGATTCCCTCTGAACAGCAATGTGTTCATCAGCAGTCGTTGGGGGAAGTATAATGACCCTTCCATCACAATCTCTTCCAGTCCTTTTCAAGCTATTGCCATTTTGAATCACCTTCCAGATATTCATATCATTGTTTGTGATCCAGTATTCCATCTTCATAGCCCAGACCTCATACTCATCCTTCTTCAAATAAGGAAACTTTGCATTGTTGTTTGAGACAGTGGTAATGATTTGAGGTTGAATGTTTCGTTGTTGTTGAGGAATGGTGGGTTCACTATGAACACTAGCATCATCGCTATCATTGTCAGATCCTGCCATTTTAAAGGTATATAGAGGTGTTTGGTTTAAGGTTTGATAAGGATCCTTAAATCAGGGAATATTTTCTTCCTGAGCGGACTCTAAACAAGCTCTGATACATTGTGAATCCAATCTAGATAGATTCTTTACTGCCTGTTAAGATGTAATTAACCTATGTAATCACAAGCTAATCACAAGAGAGAATTTAGCTTGAAAGCTCATGTTACGACGGGCTACTATAGACCACAACTAATCCTAAGTTCATCCAAGCTAATAAAACTAAAAGGTCCTTCTATGGATTTCTATTGATGAATAAGCAGAATAGAATTATGTTTTTCTGAAACTCTTACAATTCCCTAAGCTGTGGGTTTTTATAGAGGTGAAACCCTAAACGGCATTTACTCAAAATGCGTGAGAATAATATGCATGACTATCACCTAATGTCTCTCATGCATATCCTCATCTCTAACTAACTAAAATCTTATCCTAGAATAACTATTTGACTCTACCAGGACTAAATACTCTACTACTAGGAACTAGATTTAGCCTACCAGGACTAACTATGATAATAAACTTACCAGCAGGAACTACATACTTGCCAGTAGGAACTACTACTCTACCAGTAGGAACTACATACCTACTAGTAGAAACTAAGTATTACAATTATTTCTAACAAAATGGAAAGGGCTGCCACTACTGCTTCTAGCTTAGAAGCAGAGCAAGACAATGGTAACATCTAATAAGACCCAATCCATGGCAACACTTAATGAATAAACTCCTTAGGGAATTAATTTAGGTAGTGGTCCCAGGTGCCAAGATACCATATTGGGGGATATGAATGCTCAAACTAGGTTTGAGATTACATCTATAAAGTTTATTAATCCACCTATCTCAAGAGGTTACACACTTGGAAGTGGGGAGGACAGTATGAAACTCATTGGAATTGATGGAATTTTGTACAAACTGTTCATCTAAAACAGAAAGGTGGTCGTGGTAAGCCAAAGAATGAGAGATTTTGTGAGTCTTAAAAACAGAGAAGAGTGATGGGTAGCATAAAAAACAGAAATGAGTATTTATACTTAGCAAAAGAATTGAGAGATAGTGTGAGCATAAAACGAAAGAGGTATGTTGCGAATCAAATTTGATGTGAAAATTACTTATTGAGATGAGAAATGGAACATAATTGAGTACTGGTGTATTCTTTTAATGCTACTCAGTTTGAACTTAATGCTGTTAGGCTTAAATTAGTACTATCTATATTGGTTTCTGCTGTTAAGCATATGTTAATGCTGCCAGTTCAAGTTTCTACTGTTGAGGGTGATTCTATAAATACTTTGATTAAGGGTTTCATTTACTTCTTTATTCGATTTTACTTATTCAAACACTCTCTAACCATAAACCCTAATTCAATTTTCATCTTTGATCATCAAGTTCATCATCATGACAAGCCCTAAGTTTGCTGAAACACAAAATGTGGTCGTGTTCTTTGAAAAACCCAAAGAAAGTGATGGGTTTGCAGAGATAATTGATTTCTTAAAGGCAAGTTTTGTTGCATATGCTTAAGTTCAATCGCTGTGATCTACACGTCGTGATTAAACAATTTTTGGGCACCTGCCTTTTAGAGACCCGATAACATGGCGTGTAAGTACAAGCCCCAGTTGATAGAAGAGGTTATTGTTCAGAGTCATGCCTTTGGAGCGATCTTATTTAGGATGATGCAGTAAGGTACTGCCTTGTCTTTCCAATCGCTAATATCTTGAAGAATTAGCACGTATGGGTAGGAAACGCTTTCTCCAAAAGCTATACTTTTATAAGGGCTTTTTCTCTCCTCAGTGTAAATCTATCTTCATCTAGTACTCAAAGCTTAGTGCTAAAACCAATGCATGGAATAAGTCAGTAGTTCTATGACTTCTTTGAGCCTTCTGCTTGGAAATTATCACGAAGTTCAAATTCTATCTAAATATATCTTTGATGGCAAATTGTGAAACACTTGGATGTGAGGAGTTAAAGTTTTTGCTATTAGGCTCCTTGTGTTTGGATCTATAAGCCTTTGTATGAAAATAGCTAAGTTGAATAATCCAAATCAACTATGTGAGAGACGCTGACTATGAAATATCAAGTGTATGCAGTATATTTACACAAGTATTAAGAAGAATATAATAATAATTTTTGCTATTGATTCTATTAAGCTTCAAGCTATATTCGATATATTAAAACTCTATGTCGAGGGTTCTTATATACACCAAGGAAACCTAGAAGGTTTTACAAACGTGTGAAGGGATAATGCATCTCCTTTTCTAATATTATCTCTAGATATCTCTAGATAATATATATTCTGTTACATTTAATCCAGACTTACTAAACAGGATTAAACTAAATCGACAGTACTACTATAGTATTGCTACTCTACGAGTACTAACTTAGTATTACAGACTTAACTTTGTACTGCCGACTTAAAACTTAGTACTGCCAAGAAACTAATAATACTATAGACTTAACTGTTATACTACCAGTATTAAGTCTTTTACAATCTATTTCCCAACAATCATCTCCTAAGTTGATCTTCACTTATGAACTTCAAGTTTCTTCAAATGTCTTCAATTTGAGCTTCCTGAGGATGTTGTAAATAAAACTCTTCAAATTATTCTTGAACTACAATTCTTCAAATCATCTCCTTTTGATCTTTGTGGCAACTATTCTTCAAAGCTTTTCAGCAACCCTTCATATCAGCAATCAAATCATATAGTTTCAGACTATTCTTATCACTTCCAGGTGTGTTAATTCCTGTGAGAGGTGAATCATTGAAACTTTAAATGAATTTGATGTCTCTTTACCAGTTAGTCATTTACTCTAGAGTAGTCAGTCTTTTGGCCACCAGAAAGGTGTATGTCCATGGTCGACTGAAAACCATTTCAACTCTCAGTCAAGAAACTTTAGGTGAGTAGAATACATAGTTGTTTTTTGTAAACATTTTAGCCATAACCGGATTTGATATGCCTTTACTTGTAGCCATTTGCTCTGGGCTAGACAATCCTTTGGCACCTAGAAGGTAAATTCTTGGAGGATTGCTTACATGTATACTCTTTGTACATGAAAAATTGGTGAGTTGACATCAACCATCCACATTTTGGTAAATGTCACCCATCTAATATGGATTTGCAATTTGTCTTTTTACATAAGCATAATCTCTACCTGGACTAGTTCTGTTTTTTATAGCCTTTACCACAATCCATAACTTCTGTGGCTAGCCAACTCTTTACTAACTAGATATGGTAAGATGTTAACAATACAAGTTTGGCAAATTGTCAGCATTACAGATTTGAGAAGTCTTTACAGAGGTTTGCTCCTGGACTAGCCATTCCTTATGTCTGTTAGAATGTTAGAATGATAACCATTTGTTTATGTTAGTGCATAGCACCTCCACCAAGTGTTGTTCTCCTCATCTCCATCCTAGATATCTAACTCATCAACCTTCACTACTTCCTAATGCCATCTTACTTCTCCATCATTTTCAAAAGTTTTTAACAATCCTCATCTGGTTTTCCTCCTTGAAGCTTTTTATCTAGCATAGTTTTGCATACCTCAGCAAATAAAGGATATTTTCTTTCAGTCAACATATAAATATCTGATGACTCCAAGTTTAAGCAATGTACTCTGCAGGTAGTATAATATCTCTAACTTATGATTCTTTGTTGACATAATAAACTCTAAATAGGATCTGTACTAAGGGGTGCCTCAAACATATTCTTTAAATATTCCCAAAGTACCTTCTCAAGCTCATCTTCTGGTCCATTCATACCATATCGATTCATGACAATCCTATATAATTCAGTAAGATCATCCATAGTTATCTACTTCAGCATAGCTCCAAAATTTATGTACACTATATCAGTTCCATTTTCCCTAACAATTTGGTACACACTTTTCTTTCCTTGCTTGATGATCTTATAAGTAGCTATACATGTGGGTTTTATAGCCACAAGATCAGGATTAATATTAGTACCTGAAATAGGATCAACATCTTTACTAGCTTGAGATTCATCCTCATCAGTCTTGTCAGAATTTAATCATTTTCTAGCTATCTGTTTCCTCCTCTTCCCAGTCTTCTTGGTAGACTCATCATCTTTTGCTTCATCACTCTTTAGTCTTTTTGAAGTCTTTGTTTGAAGTTCTTCACCAAATATTTTTAGACTATCTTTTGTACCTTCAAAGTTTATAGGTGCAAAAGATTCAACCTGTTTCACCAGCTTATCAAATTCTTCTTTTACTTCTTCAAAACTTAAATTCTTCAGATGAGACAGCTTCCATGTCCCCTAATTCTTCAAGTAATTCATCATATATGTTCTCAGCTATGATTGGGTCATGGGCTTATTTCTTTTAGCTCTTGCTCTTTCCTCTGCAAAGTGTTTCTTCCTTTGATTTACTAGTTCAACCATCTTCTTTGCAAAGTCTTCTTCTTGTAAGCCACTTCCTAGCACACTTTTTGACAACTCTGCATTAGCTTTAATCTTTGCTCTAATAAGATCTTAATCTTCATCTGTGTAATGGTGAGCTTTAAATTGAACATGAGCTCTTCTTTGCTTTTGCTGCTTATTTAATTCTTCTTCTTCTACAAGTCTTTGTGCTAAGAGAGAATCCAAGTGTACTTATTTAGCCTCTTGTTCTTTCTCTAAAGTATCCAATCTGATAGCTTCAGCGAGACTAGCTTCCTCCTGTAGAATTTGTTCTTTAGTCTTCTTTAGAGGCTTCTTCAATGATCCATAGGAGATTTTTCCGTTCTCTTGGCCTTTATCAGTGGAAGTAATGGACTTTTTAATACTATCAGTACTAACTTGTCACAATGTACTAACTTGTCCACTAACAGTACTAACTAACTTTAATACAGCCAGTATAACCCTCCAGCACTACCCAATATTAACTTCTTCTTGAAAATCCAAGCTATGACAACCTACTTTCCCTTAGTCTCTTTCCCCTCTTATACCGTCTCCCTTATCTACTGACTGCTTCTAAGAAAGCAACCTGAGAGAGAGTTTTAGCTGCTTCTAATGTAGTAGGGCTTGTGGTCTTTTCAACTTGTTCCTCCCCTAAAGCATTGATAGTAGTCTTAGTAGGAGTAACCAGCCCTTGTACCAAAGAAAACTAGAGATCAGTCTTGACTCTTCCTCCCCTTCAGCCTAAGGTTTTTCTCTTCAGAGTCTGGATAAGAAGACATTTCTCCTTTTTAAAATCTTCTAGCTTCTTCACATTCTGACCAACTTCACAATAGCACTACCTATTGTCGAGCTTTGTTTGGCTTAGATCTTTTTCCAACTTATCAGTTTCCATGTCCAGTTAATGAGGAACTAATTGAAGCAAATCACCACAGTCATCTGTCATTGGGCATGCTATTATGGGGTGAGAAGTATTGTTGAGTCAGGGGATGGGGATGGTTCCTCAAAAGTGTGCTCCATAGGTTCAGGGTCAGTTTCAGGGATAGGTGTAGGTGTAGATGCAGGGATAGGAGCAGTTATAGGTGGTGGAGATTGTTCTGGTGGTAAAGATGTAGATGGTACTGGAATTGTGGATGATGATGGTTGAGATTGAGCCACATCAAGATGTTCTTGACCTGCACTTGGATTAGTAGTAGCAACAAGCAGCATAGCAGGCAACAAAGGTCTTGGTGCCCCTCTAAAACCCCTTTTCATATTCCCAAAAATCTTTTTGGTCAGGGTCACAGCCAGATAAGGGTGTTTGTTTTCCGTTTGAATATCCAAAATCAGTTGCAGAAAACGAGGATACATCAAAAACTTTGTTTTGCTTTTCAAGTTTGCCACCATGCCATCAAAAATTAGTTTTGAAAAATTATAAACTCTGCCAGTGGAAAGACAAATCAAAGCAGTAGCAATATTGCTACCAAATTGATCCCATCCACCACTTTTAGAGCTTATACAATGCAAAATATGGTGGACTAAAAATCTCCATTGGGGTGTGAAAAAGCTTTTCCAAAAGGTAAAAGATCCATCAGTAGGATACCCCATATGCCCCATCCCCTCAAAAATCTCATTGTTTGGCAACATTGTAATCCCTGAAGCATCTGCTAATTGAAGCTTATTTCTAATAGATGCCTCAGTGATTGTATACACAATGGTATCAATAGTTGCGTGTAATTCTAGAGTCCCATCAGCAAGAGTGTTGGCAGTAGCAGTCTGCCAAAACTGTTTGACTAGGGAATCATAGATAGTAGGATTAGTAGTTAAAGCATACCTGAGGTTGGAACCTCTTAGAAAATCCACTATCTCTGCAAACCCTGCACTTTCATCAGGCTTGCGCAAAAACCCCACTTGATTATGTTTGTCACAGTATTTTAATTGAGCCATGATTCAAAAGTAGCAATGAAAGGTATGGATGTGTACTGAAAATTTACTGGGTTTAGATACGAGTGAGGTTGTAGATGCTGGTAACAAGACAATTGACTATATTCGTTATAAAAATAAAGAATATTTTTACTTTGCGAAGAGGAGATAGCAATAAGAAGATAAGTGTGAAAGAGAAATCAAACTTTATCGATATATAGCTTCTCTGTTAACGACCATAGCGCCGTAAAAATCTGTAACGGTAACATTTAAACAGTGTCAAAGCATAAGAAAGTCAATTTTCCCGCAACAAGCACTAACAATAACCTACCAGTATTAAAATTTACACTACCAGACTTAACTTTGGTCAACCAGAATTAATTATGGTACAACCTGAATTAACTCTTTTGCAACCAGAATTAAGTATTTGCTGAAGACTTACAAAACAAAGATCTTATCACACCTGCCTTACATCTGCAAAACCATGCTATTGCTACAAGAATTAGTCTAAAACAAAGAAAAACATGCTGCAGGAGATTGTATAGACAAAATTAACCTAAACTATCTACCCGAATTAATACTACTTAACTACCAGAATTAATACTACTTAACTACCAGAAATAATACTACTTAAGCCAGTTTTTAGTTAAACTGACTAATAGAAGTATACAAACTATACAACTAAGCCTCCCCTTAAATGTAGCTATGGGTTTATCATACCAATACTAACCACTAAGTAATTAAACTGTGGTCTATCAAAAGGTTTAGTCAATAGGCCAGCTACATTTAAGTCTGTGTGAATTTTCTCCACACTAATGAGCTTATTCTCTTAACAATTTCTTATAAAATGGCGGCGTATCTTGATGTTCTTTGTCTTGGAATGATACACTGGGTTCTTCACAATGCAGATTGTGCTTACATTATCAATGTGGATTTTGGTATTCATAAAATTGAAACCATAGTCCAGCAGTTGATTTTGAACCCACAATACTTGTCCACAACAATTTGCAGCAGCTACATAGTTAGCTTCAGTTTTAGAAGTAGCCACTATGGTCTATTTCTTGCATTGCCATAAGATAATTCTTTGTCCAAGAAATTGACAACCACCTGTTGTGGATTTCCTGTCAACGTTGGACCCACCACAATCACTGTCAGAGAATGCTTCCAGGTTAAAAGGTGATTCTCTAGGATCCCATAAGCCCAAATGTGGTTTGCCCTTAAGGTACTTAAAGATTCTCTTTACAGCATTGAGATGTGAAGTCTTGGGAGTAACCTGAAAACGAGAACAAACACATACTGCATACATTATATCAGGCCTAGAGACAGTTAAATACATGAGGGAACCTATCATAGATCTGTATAAGTCTACATCCACATCAACAGCTTCTTCATCTTTTGTCAAAGCCACTTTGGTCTGCATGGGGGTTATTACAGTTTTCACATTTACAAGATCAAATTTCTTGAGTATCTCAGCTACATACTTATCCTGAGATATGAAGATTCCTGCCTTGTTCTGTTTGACTTGTAATCCTAAGAAAAATGTGAGTTCACCCATAGAACTCATCTGAAATCTGCTTTTCATCAAGGCTTCAAACTCATCACACCAAGACTTTTTGGTAGATCCAAAAATGATATCATCAACATACACTTGAACCAGCATGATATCCTTCTTGTCCCTTTTAATAAATAAAGTCTTGTCAATCGTACCCCTCTTGTATCCATGCTTCTCTAAGAATGTTGATAGAGTATCATACCAAGCTCTAGGAGCTTGATGCATTCCATACAAAGCATTGACCACCTTATAAACCTTCTTAGGGTGATCAGGATCAACAAAGCCAGGAGGTTGTGAGACATAAACCTCTTCATCTATAGTGCCATATAGAAAGGCACTTTTTACATCCATTTGGTATACTATGAACCCCATAAATGAGGCAAAGGCTAAAAATAACCTGATAGCTTCTATTCTTGCCACAGGATCAAAAACCTTATCATAGTCAATACCTTCTTCCTGCGTGTACCCTTGGGCCGCCAATCTTGCCTTATTTCTGACAACTACTCCTCTTTCATCTCTTTTATTTCTGTAGACCCATTTTGTACCAATTACCTTCATTCTGTAAGGTAGATCTACAAGAACCCATACCTGTTGCAGCTTAAACTATAACAACTCCTTTTGCATGGCTTGAACCTAACTGTTATCTTGTAGAGCTTCAGAAATCTTTTTAGGTTCCTCCTGAGATAGAAAACAGGCAAACAAACAATGATGTTGATCTTTGTGATTGTTTCTTTGCTGCTTTTGAATATAGCTGAAAAGTGCATGAGCTCCTGATTTTTGTTGCACTTTGCTTCTAGTTTGCACAGCTGACTTATGATCACCAAGTATTTGACTTTTCGGGTGAATATTGTGAATCCCGAGAGTAGGAGTTGGACTGACTTCGATTTTTGTTGGTAAATTGTTGAAGTCAGTTATCACACCTTTTTCATCATAAGATGCCTCATCAAAAATTCTTGTCTCAAATTTGTGAAAGATTTCGAGCTCTAGCATAAGTGAATCATCAGGATCAAGCCTACTAGTATTAACTGACTCACTACGAGTATTAACTAAAGGAGTACTGGTAGAGGTGTTTTCAGATACTGTCCCTAAATACTTTAGGGCAATTTCTTCCAATTCTCTTCTAAAAGCTAGAATCTTAGGATTATCTTCTGAAGTGTCAGTAGAAAAGACCTCCTTCTCTAGTTGAGGTTCTGTTAAGATCTCCTCTTTCTTTGAATTTGTAGAAGACTTCCTTGATTCAACTTTTTCTTCAGTATTCTTTACAGCTGAAGGCACAACAATAAGCTCTGCATCCTCATCTTTTTCCTCAGAAGCATTAGCATTTGGAGTTTGTGAAGTACCTGCACTGTTAGTTACTTCTGAAGTACCTGCATGTGGGTTAGCTTGATTCTCCAAAGATACAGGAATATAATTCATAGAATCAGTAAGATAGTCAATATCAAACATCCATCTATACCCTACTCCTTTGACATTAGGTTTATCTTCAAGAAAATTGACATGCAGATTTACTTCTACTCTTTTGGTTACTAAATTATAAACCCTATAGGCTTTGCTATTTAGTGAGTAACCAACTAAGAAACCCTCATTAGATTTTCCATCAAACTTGCCAAGCACACTAAGAGTATCTAAAATTGTAACATGACACCCAAAAGGTCTTATGTAGCTAATAATTGGTTTGTGGCCAAACAAAAGCTCATAAGGAGTTTTGTTTTGAGGTTTAGTCACTCTTACCCTATTAAAGATATAGCAAGCAGTACTAACTGCTTCTGCCCAAAAAGTAGTTGGTAAGAGTGAGTCTGCTAGCATTGTCCTAGCTGCCTCAATTAGAGTCCTGTTCATTCTTTCAGCAACTCCATTCTGCTGTGGAGTTCTGGCATTGCTATACTCTTGTTTTATTCCCTTGTTTCCACAAAATTCAAGCATATCTCTATTCTTAAATTCAGTGAGTGCCATTATATGATCGTAATAAGTTAACCCTATGATTGAAGCTGGTTTTCAATCTGCCTAATGAAGTTTCGAGAATGCCACTATTTCATCCTTAGAGGCCGAAAAAGAATACCCAACTAAATCGGTACAATCATCAGTAATTAAAAAGGCAATAACTTGCATGATTAATGCTTTTTACAGAAGTCGGTCTAAAAAGATCCATATCTAGGTGTTAATGGCTTTCAGTGATTAATTTTCTATTTTGCCCTGCAGATGCCCTGGTTGTTTACTGCTTTTTGGCATGCACACAAGTATGTCATTTTTTGAAAAACCTTGGAAGGTAACCTCATTACAAGGATTCCCTTCACAAGTTTGTTTAAAGTTTTTAAAATTTATATGACCTAACCTCCTGTGCCACAATTTAGATTCATCACATGTGGCTTTTGCAATCAAACATGCATAATCTTTTATGAGAGAATGTGTCTTCCATATCAAAACTGTACATATTGTGATGTCTAGGGACCTTTAGAAGTATCTGATTTCATCAGGCTCTTTAGTTTAGAAGACACAACAAACATACAATCAGTTTTCAGTAAAAAGACCTTGTCTGCTTATCACATATTGGTAATAATTGTTAAAAGGTTAAAATTGCTCTAGTTCTCGTTTATAAAAGACACACATCAAATCTAAATTAACCAACTCTTATTCTTCCTTTACCAGTTATGTAGCCTTTGCTACCTCCAAAGGTAACAGATCCCCCATTGAATTCTTCAAAATCCTCTAGTTGATCCTTGTTACCTGTCATGTGCCCTGAGCACCCACTATCAAAAATACCTCTATCTACCATGTTCTTGAGTGGATGATCATGCACATGAAAAAGAGAAATTAGTTTCTCTTAGGGACCCAGGCTTGTACAGGCTTGGGTCTGCCTTGTGTACCTTTTATAATCACAGTTCTAATAAAAGTTGGTCCACTATCACAATTGGAGTTTGGACTAGAGTTCCTCCAATTATAACCTGCTGAGGTCTTAACAGCAGTGTCCTAATTTCCCTTTACAGTGGTGGAGATATGTATCCTTTAACTTGTTCCTCCTTAGCTCTAGTGGTGGAGATATGTATCCTTGCCAAGCTTTTGATAGAAAACTAATCACGACCGAGCAAATGAACATACCAATTAAATGTTGCACTCTAGATTAGTTGAGTGATCTGATTGTTTTCATTTTCATATTTCATGAGGTGTTTGGTTATGTATAGGTGATTAGAACAAAACGATGCTTAAACAAAAAAATCTTTAACTTCGGTTGGGACACATTTTCAAAACTTTCTTAAGTCTACTTGAGGACAAGTAGGATTCAAGTGGGGGAATATTTAAAGACATCAAATAACGTCACTTTATAACATAATTTATCCCATCTATTTTACCCACTTTTATATAATTATTGCAAGATTTGGTACTTAATTGCTTTAAAGTTGATAATTGCCGTAATTAAGGAGTGTTTTGTGAAGACATCCTAAAAGGCGCATAATCTGGAGCTAAAACAAAGACAGTTGAAGATCACTACTTTCTGACTACATACGCCATATCCAGTAAGGAAGATACGACGTACCAACACCTCGACTTTACAAGAAAGCGCGTTTGACCAATTCCCAATACGGCGTATCACTCTGCTTCTATACGTCGTATCCTGCTGGATAAGTATTCAAAGATACAGTAATAAATGTAAATTTGGGAATGATATCACAATTGATTGAGAAATAGCGCCACACTCTAAGGCGAATCCAAACCATATACGCCGAAATTGACTCTTACCAATACGACATATCTAGTCTTTTTCAGACACTATAAATAGAAGACTCAAAAATGAGTTTTCAGTGTGCAAAATCATATTCCTTATACCATACTCATAAAAGATGAATTTCTAAAGAAAAGAAGAGCCACCAAGGTCAAGCATTGATCATGAATCCATAAAAGACATCGTGTAATTTTTTACACTCAAATTCGTCAAATCGATGTATCATTGTTTGATTAGCTAGTAGAATTGCAATGGTTTGTGGGCTTAATACCCTCGGGTATTAGGCCATCTTAATGATAAGGTAATGTTTTTAGGTTTGTTTTAAAAATCATTTCATAATTAATCGTTGATTGTTTTTAGTTATTTTATACACCTAATACTTGTCTATGTGCTTGAATATTGCGACCCTTATATTCAACTGGGTCTAGTGATACCTAACAAGTAATCTAGATACCGGGATAGCTCTCCATATCGTGTTTTATATTACTGGACCAATAGGATCACAAATAATGTTCTATCTTTGCCTTTAAATTATGAGCTTAGTTTGACCGGTAGGTGACCTGAATGCTTCAACAAGTATGATCTTAATTAATTGGTAAACACTCGAATAGTGGACTACTAGTATATAAAACACCGGCAAGCAATAAGTGGGTAAATTCTCGATGAGCTAGGGTTTTAACAGGATCACCATTGCTTTGATTTCCGAAGGCTCTTATTTTTTGATCTCTTGTCGTATCCAATGAACACAACTGTTAAGAAAAGTGATATCGTATCCAATAATCCGGTAAGGAACATGACAAAGCTTTCTCCATTGGATGGTGTCAATGGTGCAAACTTGAGAGATCAACCAACTCAATACACCTGTGACCATAATACACAATATTATTTCAATATAATTTAGCTTAAAATCTTTTACACCATCAACTCTAACCTTGTCTCTTTATACATAATGAACAAATTCATGAATTTCTTTATAAAATATAAAACTATGAGGTAAGATGTTGAAACGTGATATCGAAATAGTGTAGACTTGAAATTTACCTTGATTTCTTCATTGACTGTCATTTTCACTTCGTCAGTTAACTCGTTTTTGGCTTCGGTGGTGAGCAAATTGTTTGATAGTCCAACTCTGTAAATGCAAGAAAAGAAAGGTTTAAAAATCATCACTTTGTAAAACAATGGATCAAATATATTATGGTACTCGTATCTTAATTTTCTTGTATATTACCTCAATTTTTTACCTACACTTTCCTTTAGCTTTGACCACTTTATCTTCTTGGCACAGTTTGAGCATACATGTACACGTCCACACCTACATTAAACATTCACAAAATTTTAATAAAAAAGAGTAACAGGCTTTCTCAGATATGTTTTGACGTACAAATCGCTATCCATATATACCTGATGTTGTCACAACATAGGAAGCAAGTTTCCAGGTTATCCTCACCTGAATTAGTTCAAGAATGAGATTAGAAATTGAAAAGGAAACAATGAAATGAGCAATCGTTTCACTGAGTAATACGAACTTGAATTAGAAAATCGACTAAGAGCTGACGAAACTTCTTGTTGCACTGAGCATCATTATAAGTAAATGGGTCGAAAAAGAAATCCCTCACCTCATCTTTAATATATATTTGTGCCCGGAGATATTTAACTCAAATGTCACATACGTGCCCTACTTTAAAAATGTCATCACCAACGGAACTTTGCTTTAATGAAATGTATTATCTTTTTACAAGGTTATAAATAGCGTGAGCTGTGGCGTAGCGGCATGGTTAAGGTCTTTGCGAGCCATGACGAGTCATGACATTTTTTAAGGCGTGACTTAAAGCGGCATAAAATATAAAAATATTTATAAATTTATATCATATTACAAATATATTAAGTTTACAAAAAGTGTCATACATAAGGAATAAAGTTAAGAAACTATCTTTGCGTTAATCTTTTTCATTTCTATATAAAAATACGATTTTTATCGAAATTGAATTAAAAAAAGCCTCCACATATCACGTTTTATCGCGTCTTGTAACGTTTTTTCACTCCTCATCTCACGTCAAGCCTTAAGCCCAAGCCTTGGTCTATTGCGTGGCGTGGAGGTCACGCCTCGCCCCTTTGCGAGGCCTTTGCGCGCCTTTTAGAACCATGTCTTTTTATAACTTTAAAAATGTCATCCCGAGCATCTGGTGCCCGAAGATATTAATCTTTTACTACTTAACTTAGAACCAATTAACTGAAAACGTATTCACTAGTAATTTGCAGTTAACTTACACTTTTTAGTCACATCATAACCAATTAATAGTTATAAAGAAAAAAGCAAAGAATTAAAACCAATGACTCGTTGGTTAACCAACGAGCCATCCAACTTACACCAACTACTTTAACTCGCGGTGCAGTAACTTATAACTTGATGCCACTTAGAAACCAACACGCCATTTCGTTACTACACTCATTAAAAGCGGATTTCGGCTGATTACCAAACAATATGAACATGCGAATGATTTGTTTTTTAAATAATTAATCTCCTTGATCATGTCAAGTATTAAGTATGTGAAAGTATCTTTCAGATTATTTAAAGGGTAAATGTCAATATATGAGTTATTGCGATATAAGTCTTACCAAAATAGGTTTTTGATACTTATCTTAAAAAAAAAGTGTAGTAACTTTTTAAAAGATCCATAAAGTCATTTAGTCGAACAAAAATATGAAAGTCATATCATAGTCGTCAAGAGAAGTTTAAAGTCGCACAACATCTAGCTATTTTTTATAAAGTAATTGTGACTGCAAACGATCACCGTTATCTTTGTCACCTCAACACAAACTCAGTTCTCTTATTTTTTATGACCAAACACATGACCAAATACCCGTAGCAAAGCGATCGCATTACTACTATATAACAAATTTTTTTGCTTCCACCACACCCAATAAAACGTACATTAGCTAACGGCTTTAGTTTCAGTTATGTGGCAGCATAGTGAAAACGACTGAAAGTGCAAGACGAGTAACAAACATTTCACATTTGATCGGTAAGCTATCGTTCAACATGACGACTGATGATTATTGAATATGAAATTGCTCAAAGATTCTAAAGTTAGTTCAATGGTCACATGTTTGCGGAAAGATAACACAAATCATTTAATTTCTAAGAGAAATAAAGTACATAGGTTTTCAGTGTTGGTTACATGTGATTATGTTGTTTTTAGATTCCTATGATCGTCAAGTTTTCTGCATGTAAAGTTTAGTTAGATTATTAGATGGTGCTGCTTTGCTATTAGCGTTGGGTAAATATTTGAAAGGACATGTCATGAAAAATTTGACTCTTCATCATGTTTAATTTCCATGTAAAAAAAAATCATGTTTAATTTGTTATGAAGAATTTATTTTTTGTTGTTTAAATAAATTGATGGTCATATTTGGTGTTATACTATATGATCATCAGATCATGTACTACGTTGTTGTTCACTTATATTAATGGGGTTGTCAAACATTTGAAAACAAATCATGCTCACTTTTCCCGTAAGTAGGGCTGTAAATAGGGGTGTAAACGAGCCGAGTCGAGCCGAGTACTGCCAAGCTCGAGCTCGACTCGAATACTAAAACTTGAGCTCGAAACTCTCTAGCTCGAATTATTACTAAAACTTGAGCTCGAAACTTACTCGGAAAGCTCGAGAGCTCAAGGGAAGCCAGCAAAGCCTTTTATAGTTCGAGCTCAAAGCCCTCGACTCTTATATACAACTCAAAGCTCGAAACTCAGAACTCGGCTCAGAATTATTATCCAATCATTTCATGCTCGACAGATAAACAAAAACTCGAATAAAATACATCGTCATAGAAGCTACGGACAGTCGTCACATTATATGAAGCTCGATAAGCTTCGCGACGCATTTAACGCGCCGAGTAATCATGACGCCTCGAACTCCGACTTAAGAAGAAACTATTAAAGCTTATATCGATCTCGCAAATATATCTCGAAGTAGCTCGACTCTGATGCTCGAGCATCGTTTCAGATATCGAGTCGATTTCAGTAGTTTACGATTCGATCCTCGATAACTCTGACGATGTTGTCTCGTCTCGGTTACACCCCTAACTGATACAACGAACCGGAACAAACACGAAACCGGACGAACACGAACGGAGCCTTGTTCGTGTTCGTTCATTTAATTTTAACCGGACAAATAAACGAACACGAACGCTTAAACGGACAAATTTTCTTGTTCATGTTCGCTTATTAAGAAAATAAGTTGTTCATGTTCGTTTATGTTTGTTCATTAAGAAACTAAACGAATCTTAAACGAACATAAATGAACGCAGAAAAATAACATAAAATTTTATCAAATTATGCATAATATTATGTTTTATAAGTATTTTTTTATTTAAATATATCAGATTTAAAAGTATAAAATTATAAAATTAAAAGATATGATATACGAGCATATAAACATATATATGAACATAAACGAACGTTAATAAACGCCTAATCGGACTTTCACGAACATAACGAACGAACGTGACTTGTGTTCATGTTCGTTCATTTAACTAAACGAACGTAAAATAATGTTCATGTTCGTTCATTTATTAAATAAACGAACATAAACGAATTTTTTACCGAACGGTTCATGAAATGTTCACTGAACGTTCAGTTCGTTTACAGCCCTACCCGCAAGCCTTCATTCATTCATTGCATTTTCATACATAAGTAGTGTTTGTATAAGTTTGGTGATCATTTTGATAAAAAGAATATACAGCAAGTACTTTAAATAAGCTTAACAAATCCAAGTTAAACATTTCTACATAACTTGAACGTGATGAATATTATTCATTTAAGACCCATTTGTAATTTGTCACGTATAACTTATTAATTTATATGTGTAGTTGCAAAGATTAAATTGTTCCATAAATAATCTAGCTTCTTTGTTAAGAACTCAGATCTATAAATGAAAGTATAAGTGAACGTAACATAATGAAATACTGCATAAAAGAAAGTGGAATGTTATGTTCAAATAATTTTTACACAAAATGATTATCACAATGTTAATTACTTGTGATCCCCTCCGGCGACAAAAAGATATCCCTAACATCCCTCAAATCTCAATCAACTCTTCCTGCAGTCAAGTTCTAATCCTGCATTAGGGCTTTGTTTGTAGATTGGAATTCGTGGTTCTATAGGGTTCTTTAATTCATGTTCTTTTTTACAAACTCTAACTCATCCGATTGTATCCTTCTTGCATTCAAGCCCTAATCTGTGTTAGGAATTAATTCGTTTGTAGGGTTTGGATTCGCTTCTCTTTTGGGTTTTACCTGCTGCGTTTTGATCTTACTGCTAACGTGGGTTCTTAAACCTTCGTTACCTTCTTCCTGGTTCTGGTCGAGGTAAACCCTAACCACTATAATCACGATCGACTCTCCTATTTTATTAGGGTTTTGGACTTTCTTTTGGTGTGGGGTTTGAATGTGTTGGGCTGCTGGTCTTGGTTTTGGTTAGTGATTGTCTTGTTGGTTGTTTGTTGTTCGTTAGAGTTGTGGGTATGAAGCGTGGTTTCTTAAGCCAAAAAGGTGTGTAAAGGAGAAGGAGATCAATAGGAATAGGTGGATACTACTTCATGTATTGGTTTGAGTACGAAGTCAAATGATACTATGAATGAGGATACGCCAGTAGTTATTGCATCTGCTGTTAAGGAGGTTGTCATACCATATGTGGTTGACATGACTGTGGAGAAGGAAAAGTGAAGCTCCTTGGATGATACTACCGGTCTGGAATCTTTTCCACCATTACCTACGCAGGTAACTACTTCGGCTGATAATGCCCCTGGTAAGTCTTCATATGCTAATATTATTGGTAAACCAAGTGGGAAGAAATTGAATATTCGTACTTTGTTTACAAGGGGGGGGGGGTAACGAGATTGATGTGGTTGTCCCAGTGGAGTCTATTCGAGCTATAAGTGATTGATTTGCTAATACAACATATGGTTTTTTCTTGGGGAAGCGGGTGGAATACCCTGTTGTTGCTAACTATGTTAGGAACACTTGGGGTAAATATGGGCTTGTTCGTTCTATGTTCAGTTCGTCTACAGGTTTATTCTCCTTTCAATTTAGCTCCATGGAGGGATTAGATGCTATGCTTGAGAATGGTCCATGGTTTATCTGGAATAGCCCGCTTATCTTGAAAAAATGGCATCCATATGAGAACCTATTGAAAGAAGATGTTAGTATTGTTTCAGTTTGGGCTAAACTCCATGGTGTACCCGTTACGGCCTTCAGCGAAGATGGCTTGAGTGCTATTGCTACTAAGCTGGGTACTCCTCTAATGCTTGACTCTTATACATCTAATATGTGCATGCAATCTTGGGGTAGGTCAAGTTATGCTAGAGTTATGATTGAGCTTTGAGATGATGTGGAGTTGAAAGATAACATTGTCGTGGATATGCCTAGAATTAAGGGGCCATTATATATGTAATGTCCGTGTTGAGTATGAGTGGAAACCTCCAAGGTGTGCGTCTTGTAAGGTTTTTAGACATATTCATGATGAATGTCCGAAGAATACAGGTGCTGGTGAGAAGAAGACTTTGAAGAAACCCAGTCAAACCTCTCGAGGTGTTCTGGTTGGTCCAAAAATGGGTTTTAAACCTCAGAAAGAATATAGACCTGTTTCTAAAAAGCCTACTGCTAGCTCTAGCGGTAATAAGAAGAAATGTGTGGAACCTACTATTGAGGTTAGTAATTCAAATCCATTTAAAGTGTTTAATTCGGTCGATAATGATGTGGAGTTAGATACCAATGCTAATTTGGTAAATAAGGGGGTAACTTTAAATGGATCCTCTTTTATGAATGTCGATAACAGTAGTACTGGTACTACTCCTATTCTTGTAAAAATTAGGAAGTTTGAAGAATTACTAACTAGTGGGAAAGCTATTCTTGTGGATGAAGCTGGTAATCCTTTGAAGAAGGTAGAGTTTCCGAGTGATTATGATAGTGAAGATGATGTTGCATCAGTTGACAATGATATGGCTCGTTCCTTGGCTTCAGAAAGGGTAGGTTTTGGCACTCAAATTTTGCTGGAACAATGGAGGGATTCATATGGCAATGGTGACTATGAGATAGACCCATACGATGATGATATGTACAAAGGTCAGGATCTTCCTCAAGAGCTTCAAGCTATATGTGATAGTCTAGATATCTGAGTTCGAGGCCGTGTGAAGAAATAAATTTATGTTTTTCTTTTTGTCTAGTCATTTTATGTACCTTCCTTGTAGGAAGTACCTTTGCCCATGTAACGGGCGGAGATGTGGGACTCATCCACATCCCTTGTATTTAAATATTTTTTGGCGTAATAAAATTTACTGTCACACCTCGTAAATTTCAGGTCAATATTTTAAACTTTTCCTATCATTATTTTTGACTTTTATACGTTACGTTTGAATCTGGCGGTTTACCGGGAAGTTAACCCGCGTAAATCTGAAAAAATCATCGAACGCGTTCTGACTTCGGGTTTTGATTGGTTTAGATATTATATGATTTATTTTATCTTTTCTAAGTGTTTTGTAGTTTACGATCACTTCCGAAACTTATTTTTACGATTTAACGTTTAATTTACGTTTTTCGCGTTTTTGACCTAACGGAACCCCGGAACCCCAAAATCTTTTCGTGTAAACTTTAGTTATCGTATATCTCGTGTTGATAAGTCAAAGTTTTCGGTCACGTCCCTCCACTCCCCTCAAACCCACAAAATATACTTATATGCATACTTCAAATTAATTAAATGGCATCTTATTTTAAAACTTTCACCCATGTGTGCATGTAAGATGAGAAAGTGACATATGAGCAAGTCCCTTTCATGCACAAGGATCCAATTTGACTTAGGCATGTGACACTTGATCACATGTACACCATTTGACCTAAAACCATGAACCAAGACTTGTATAATGGACTTTGACTGGAAAAAATTATTTGGTCCCTCTCCTTGAACCCCATAACCGGACGCACCCTATGTGTAACACCCCCAAATCTGGGTAGCAGCAGAATATAATGTATATCCGAGGGCGTTACTTCATAGATCAATATCACAAGATATGAGAACGACTACTAAACGTGTCGTTTGAAAAAGATACATTGGATTAACAAAATACTTGTCTGTTACATAAGCTCATGGCTTCAAATTGTTCAACAGTATAAATAAAGATTTCAGTTTATAACAATTATCCCTAAAATGTAATAAGACCCCAAATCTTTAATATGACTCTTTAATTATTGACTTTCAATGTATCACTGCACCTCGTGCCTTATTGACCTATGAAAACATGCTTAAAACGTCAACATAAAGTTGGTGAATTCATAGGTTTATGTAAATCAATAGTAGGACCGCAAGATTTCCAAGTGTATGATTAAGCAACAAATGCAAACATCATAAAAAGTAATTACGTTTTCCTAAGCTCATGACACTGAAGCTCGACATGTATGAATGCAAATAGATTGCCAATAATTGCCCGTGAATGATGTTCTAACCCGTAACATCCCAAATCCGACATGGTATACGTTCGTTCTCGGTGATAGCTAATCACCCGAACGGGGATTGTCAATCCCAAATAGATCTATTTATAACATTCGTGCTCACAATCCAGTAATTGACAGTTCATGATAATGGGCTCAGTGGGTTATCGCTACTTAGGCAAACACGTAATCATAGTATAAAATGTACACTTGCGTCCAATTTGTAAAACAAAGCATGTTCTCACCCCAAGGATGTAAATCATTTAAATAATTGTAAAACATAGGGCTATGAACTCACCTTAGTAAATAGTCCTCTGAAAATGATAGTATATATCCAAGTATGAATCACCGTCAAATACCTAAGTAAATACGGCCAGTCTTAGTCTACAAATTTAGGCTAAAGACTTAATGTATAAACTACAATAAATTGCTAGTTGATATATATACTGTTATCACTTGTGTGGTGGTGCACATGTTTATCGTATTTGAAATTGTTTGATGGCTCTTGGGAAGGTATACAATGTCACACGTTCTTGTATACGTATATAAGTTATTAATAAATATTCGTATTTATTAAATCGTAGGTTAACTTGTATATTATCCGAATATAATTCGTCTGATATGTTAAGTGTCTATGAAATCACTTTTGTTTATAAAATACCCTTAGGTTTTCTATAATTACAAAACAGCCTTTGTGTTTATGTAATATACAATATTTACATTTTAAACCCTTAGGTTTCCCTAATTACACTTTTAGTCCTCTAACTTTACAAAATTATACTTTTGGTCCTTATATGTTTAAAACAGCTCCTTTAAGTTTCAGAATGTCTAAAATAGTCCCTAGACCTTTCTAAAATAGTTTTTAACAGTTTTAACCCTTGACTTTATAAATTTACACTTTTAGTCTCTTAACTTGTAAAAATCGCATTTTAACTCCAATTAAGATCTAACAAGTGACAATAGGTTTTATTAACTCCAATAAGCTACATAAGCCGTTGGCAGCTTATAAATAAGCTCGAATGAGCTTATTTGAGCTTATTGGGCTTATTGGGTCCGTTAAGGCCCATCAAGCTAATAAATGGTCCAATCAAGATCAAATAAGCACATAAGCTCTTATTTGACTTAATTAAGCTTAAATAAAACCGTTAGGCTGAAAAATAAGCTCGGGTGAGCTTATTTAAGCTTATTCAAGCTTATTGGGCTTGATAGCCTAATGATCTTAACTCGAAAAGGTTGAAAATGGTCTTTACCGAGTATTCCAACTTCTTTTCTCATCTCAATAAGCACCTATAGGCCTTTCTATGTTGCTTGTATGGTATGGCTTATTCAAATAAGCAATTAAACTCGTTAATGGGCTTGTTGGGCCTGATGAGAGCCCGATAAGTATTTTAAGGGTTTGGGCTTAATTCTCCAAGGTCCATTAGCTCGTCTAGGCTTATTACAATCCTTATAATCTGCTTAAGCTCACAAATAAGCTGTCAAAGCTTATTTGTGGCTTGTGGGTTTTATGGTTAGCGGTAATGGGCTAACGAGCTCATTTAAGGATCTGTTTGGGTTCTAAACATACTAAGGGTCCATATTAGTTTCAAATAA
>BQNB010005828.1:90576-100291 GCA_026074375.1 Tanacetum coccineum | reverse complement strand
CCTATAAGCTTAAATAAGCTGTATAGCTTATTTTCGGGCTTATTACTTAAGCTGTGTTGTGTTTCTTATTTTTCGTAGGGTCATTTTTACAACTTTTTATCTTTTAAAGAACGGGTCCGGGTACGGGATTTTGTGTTGACTCGTTTTTGGGTCAAACGAACTCCGTTCTCAGTCTAGTCTTTTTCATTCTTCGTTATTTGATCCCTAGAGTAGCTTAGAAGTGAAAATTTCTCCGTAGAGTTATTTTTAAAGATTTTAGGTTTTCCCCCTTTTGTTCGGGATTCGTGCTCTCGTTTTTTAGCTTAAATTCATAATTTTTAGGTTTTTCTTAAACGTTTTTGTTTGTTATTGTTTAATTTGACTTTTTCAATCTCCCAAATCAATTCCTTCATTTAAACTCAAATCTTCGATTGTATCGATTGTCCATTCCAGCCTCGTTGGGGATAAACGACCCGGGAAAGCTCTATACTACTTCTCGGTTTTATTGATTGTTGATTTTTATACTTATATATATATTTTATATTTTATTATATATTATATATATTTATAGTGTGAAAACCCGCAATCAGGAAGCCTACATATCAAGGTTACGGCGTAACGTCTCATAAGGGTTACGCCATAACAGTTTCGAAATCTATAAATAAAGCCCTCATCCGGCTTATTCATCATCACTCACTTCCACACTTCACAACACAGTCTCAAGGGGTGAACTCTTTTTCCATATCAAATACTTAAAAATCACAGGAACTCTTTTAGAGGGGGTTAATAATCGGTTTAGATAATATATTAGTCTTAAGGATAGTTGGGGATTAACCACTACAAACTTGGATGCCCTGCTCGCGTGATCGTTAGGGAATGTGGGATCGCAAAGTGAGTATAGGACAAACCTCAAATTCCAATTCGGGTTTGTCGATATTAGAACCACTAATGGAACTTATACTTGAACATTGCACATGAAAATGAAATCATAGCAGTAGTAATGAAATGGTTAGGTTAACACTTTTCTCCCTGAATACTTTTATCACTTTACTTACTGCATTTACTTTTCTATATTTATAAAAATCAACTTAAAACAATTTTCAAATGTGACATAATCAAATTAGAACTAGTAAACCTTAGCTCTTAAGACGACCTCGGATTTACCAAACTACTGCACTATATACGACCGGGTTCTTTGCCTGTTAGTGCGTGTATCGGTAGACGAGTTTTATAAATTTAAAACTTGGCAATTAATTATTTAAAAAATTTACGCATCAGTTTGCCTGACTTTTGGTGTGTAAAAGGGGAGTGAAATGTTTATTCTGAAAAGAAATAAGTGTTATAATGTATTAGTAAATGTGGTGAGGGTATTGGGCAAGTTGTGCATACATGCATGTAATAAAATGCAAGTTTGGAAGACTTACGTAAAAATTGTAAAACCGTATGCATATGACTTGTAAATCATGTTCATGAAAGTAATAATATACTTGTTATGTGTAGACTAAACTTAGTGTAAAGACAGAATTCATTTAAAGTTGTTTCTCGTTGTACGCGGGATAACCTAACTAGTTATACGTAAAGTCTAAAATTAGCTTGTTTAGAATAAAACATTCAAGTTTAAAAATAAATGTAAACCCAAAATTACCAGTTGTCACACACATTGTGTAAAGGAATGTGAGTTGTCATGTGGGAGGATAAACTTAAGAAGGTTTGTGTGACGAGGGTTTAGGGTTTATAGTTGTGAAGAAGGTGAAGAGAATGATAATCAAGGATTGATTATGTAGTTAATCATATTGCCATTAAGGATAGAAATGACTTGGGCAATGATGATTAAAGAATGATTTAGGAAAGTGGTAGGAATGTTTAGATTAAGTGGAAAAGTAAGAATAATCATTTAGAGAAAATGGGGATTAACAAATGATTAGGGAATGTTTAAGTAAGAAGTGAGGTGTAGGTGATGTGTAAGGAATATATAGAGGAATGTAGGAATTTGTAAAACATTTAAGTGTGATCAAAGCATAATTAACCTTCAATTACCACGAACTCAAATAGACATTAAGGCTTAATCCATGATAATCAACAATAGACATGATCACTAATCATCTTGATGCAAACAAGCTAAGTACTTTGCATATCAAGTAAAGCACATCTCATAAGTAGAAATGATGCATTTACGTAAAGTGACCTTTGACATAGTTTGACCAATGAGGGAATAAAACCCGTTACGTGATTAGAGACAACTTAAATCTAGATTAAGGTCAAATTAATACTTTCGTTTGATGGTATGTTGAAAGTATGATTATGCTAAGTTTAGAAAAGAAGTTTCAGCATTAGCTAGAGGCGTTTGATAAAGTAAATGAGTTGGCATTTTGTTGAAAAATAAGAGAACTTATTTTATCTCCTCTCTAAGTTTAAACTTGGTTTTGAGGGTTTCTAATTTCTCAAGTATCATGTACATACCTTTATTGAAAGATCCACATGTTTCGGGTAAGAGGAAAGCCAATGAGCAATATTTAAATCGGAATTTGAGTGTGGCGCGTAGGCCACATGACCAGTGCGCCAGAATTACTATTTTTGTTTTACGGATTTTGGCTATTGTTTGTTATTTTAAGTATTGCGAACCTTTATTTGTTATCGTTAAAACATAAAGGAGATCTTAGTCAATGTTGCCCCAATAATCTCCCATTTTTTGATGATGACAAATAAAATTTTAAAAGCAAGTAAATTATAAACATAGCAAAGATGAAGAACACCGTTGGTGTAGCTTGAGTCTTGATCTTGGCCTTGTAATTTGGTAAAGCTTGAACTTTGTCTTCATCGAGCTTTAGTAGCTTTTATTCTTGATGTGCAGTCGTCGTAGGACTTCAACAAGAAGTTTTACAACTCCCTAGGCAGAGTACAGAATTGTTGTAGTAGTAGTATAGGCAAGACTCGGGGGTTGTTATTGTTCTCTAGGGGAATAGGTTGGGAAGGCTTGATCGCGGTCTAACAAAATTCGAGGGGTTGAGAGAAGATTATTTTTGTATTTTTATATTTATAGGAAAGTAGTAGGTAAATCTATGGTTTGAAAGGTTGGTTTGATAAAATATTAACTAAACTAACTGATAAACTAATCTATTGGTGATAACTTTATTGTTGGATCGTTTTCTGAATAGATCTTAACCTTTAGCTTGTAAAGGATTTGTTCCTTTAGATAATTCTAAAGCAACAATAATGAAACACTGATTTGAACACTATTGATTATGCAAAAACTAATCAATAATGCTAAGAAGAACAATATTAAGAATCACAAAAGAACTTTATATTATAACTTGAATCTGCCTAGGTTATAGATTACAAAAACTATGATTGCTAACCAATCTCTATTGATCTGTGTAGAACTATATCTACTAACTATTCCTAGGGTTCCTTTTATAGACTAAGGAAACCCTAATGGGCTTTACAAAACACGTTAAGAGATAATGCATATCTATTCCTAATTTATCTCATGCATATCTCATAAGCAGTACTAATACAATATACTAGCAGTACTAATACTAACTAACAATACTAACTATTACTGGCAGTACTAACATTGTACTGGCAGTACTAACTACAAAGCTAGCAGTACTAAAGACTTAGACTTATTTCTTCAATCTTCATTAACAGCATTAAGTCTTCACTAGCAGTATTAATCTTGAGCCAGTAGTATTAACTTGTAGAAGCTTCAGAATCCCAACAATCCTCCCCTAAACTTGTGATTTACTCTCAAATCTCAAGTTTCCTCTGGATTAGATCTTTCAATTCTCTTATTCTGAGGAATTCTTCAAAACACACTTTATTGTTCTCAATCTGAGTCTTGATAAACTTAGCAACTCAAATGCCAAGAACTTTCTGCTTCAGCTTCTATTTTTCCAGTTAAGTATCTTTCTGAAGTGTTTCTTTGGTGAGTGGAACTTTTCTCAACAAACATAAATATATCATTAAAGTACCATCACCCATCAGTGAGCACTCCACAAGTTTCATACCAGCTTCAACTGATTATTTTCACAGGTTTTGATTCTCAAATGTCCATCATCTTGCTCCAAGATCCTACAAGTATCTTCAGATCCCACCCATAACATCAAGATTGGTATCTCCTGGAGTTATCTTGAATCTTTCCATTACCAACCTGTGTAAAACCTGCTAAGTCATTCTATCAAATCTTTTCAGCATACTCTCAAAGGTTTTATGATAACTAGTATTCCCATTTAGCCCTTATAAACTTGTAAACATGCATATAGATAAACGTTGAGATTCCCAATCAACTATAGGAAACTTAGTATGCAAGATTTCAAGATCTACAAATTCTTACCTCATCTATGAACTACTGTCAACCACATTCCTTAATTAACTTTTCATCCTCATAACAGCTGTTTCTTTCTCTTTTCTTCTGTCTCTTTGATACTGTTCGTGACCTTAGTTTATTCACTTCTCTTCTTCTTGCAAGGGTTTTTCTTCTAATTCCAACAGCTTTCTTTTCAATCAACATTGGCTCAGGATTCACATCGTCTTCTTCAACCTTCTCTTCTTCTACTGTTTTTAAAGTTTCTCTTTCACTTGGTTTAGAAGAATCTTTTTCAACTTCAGACCCTATAGGAATAAAAGTATTGACATGATCCCATACCCTTTTAAAAATTGTGGTGCTTGATGTCATTATACTCAATCTTATGAAGTAGTCTCTGCTCTCACCATTCTCTCTTACTCCTCAACTTGTAACCTCCTTGATTCTTCAAGTATGTTATCAATATCCTGTTGCTTGATCTAATGACACATGTACATTCTTCAAGAGCATGATATCTTAGTACACATGGATCATTCCAGTCCAATTCCCGAGACTTGAGTAGGTTGAGCTGGAACCTCTTGTCTTTGATCAAGTTGTCTTTGCAATTCCCTTGCTGCTTCCAGATTTAGTCTTTCTTCTTCTTCTTCTTGCAAAGCTCTTGCTTCCTGTTCTGCATTAAATCTGATTCTTTCTTCTTCTTCCATCTTCCTAGCTAACTCCTCATCCATACTCAACTGCACTTGAGTTCTTTTCTTAACCTTCTTTGGAGTAGCATGGTCTTCCATTATGGCCTTTCTTTTATCCTTGGCACTCCTTCTTGTATACACATGAGGTACAGTAGTACTAACCTTTAGAGGACTAGCAGTACTAACTTGTATGTTAGCAGTACTAATCTTCATCTCACCTTTATCACCACTTCCATGTTCTTCAATAATTTCAGTGAGAGTCTCTTCTTGTACAAGTATTTCAGTTTCATCACTGGGCTTCTCATGAACTTCCTCTTCCTGTGGAATCCAAGAAATACCTTCATCTTGTACTAGAGCTAACTCCTCATCCATACCCAACCGCACTTGAGTTCTTTTCTTTACCTTCTTTGGAGTAGCAGGTTCTTCCATTATGGCCTTTCTTTTATCCTTGGCACTCCTTCTTGTATACACATGAGGTGCAACAATACTAACCTTTGGAGGACTAGCAGTACTAACTTGTATGTTAGCAGTACTAATCTCCATCTCACCTTTCTCACCACTTCTATGTTCTTCAATGATTTTAGTTTCAATTTGGTAACCAAAACCATCAAATCATGTTGTTGCACACTACCCTTAGCACTTCCATATGAGTGAACAACATGGAGAGGTGAATCATGGGGCATAGAAGCAGTCTCCTTTGCCCCATAGGTGGGTTGAATTAGATCTGGTGAAGGGGATGGTGGAGTGGGTTGTGGAGATAATGATGGTAAAGATGTGATCTTTGAGGGTGATTACTGTTGTTCTTCATCTTGTGCTTGTACCAACATATTCTCAAACAATGGTGTCACTACCCCTGAATACCCCTTAGAGGCTCTCCTCATATTACTAAACAGTTTACTTGTAAGAATAGGAGTGGGATAAGTTCTAGTATGAGGTAAGAGTAACCTTTTTTGTTTGTTAAGAAGGAGTTGAATAAACCTGGGATACAATAAGAATTTGTGTGGGCTATCCAAATTCTTAACCATAGCTTCAAAAATGAATTTAGAAAAGTTAAACTTCCTGCTTGTAGCTAGACAGATGAGTGCTGTAGCAATGTTGCTACTGAATTGATCCCATGCAGTCTTCTTGGAGCTCAGACAATGTAGAATTGTGTGAATAAAGAACTTCCATTGGGGTGAGAAATGACCTTTAAAGAATGTAAGGCTTTCAGAATTAGTCACATACCCCATATGAGCTAAGTGCTCAAATATTTCTTCATTGGAGAGTGAAGAAATGCCTTCTGCATCATCTAACTTCAAATGTCTTCTCAAAGAATCTTCAGTTATGAGCTTTTCATGTCCATCAATAGTTGCAGAAATAGCTTGAAGTCCTTCCTCAGTAGTGCTCAAAACAGCAGTTTCCCAAAATTGTTCAATAAGGGACACAAAAATGATGGGATTTTCAGTAAGAGCATAGTAGATATGGCTTGAAGTAAGAAAATCTATGATTTCATCAAAACACTCACTACTTTCAGATTTAACCAAATATGCGACCATATTATGCTTGTCGCAAAATTCCAATTGTTCCATTTGATGAATGAAAAGTTGATGAATGAGGTGGGATTAGTTCGTGTGATAAAGTGTAAGGTTCTAGTAGAGTGAATTGAATTATGAGTGAGGTTTAAAAGAGTATGTGTTCACCGACTGTAAAAGAGTTGTACTTATCTTGAAGAAATCGTTTAAGCTATAGATAAATCAAGAAGTCTCCAATTAGTCAAACCCTATAAGCTATAGATGTGGCGGAAATATCTCAACGGCTCTTTGATTGAGGAAAATCTGTTAGGACTCAAACAATACTAATGGTCACTTAGCAGTACGAAGTTTGGTCTAGCAGTACTAATTTTAAGTCTAACAGTACTAACTTCATCCAACAGTAGTAATACTTGCCTGGTAGTATTAACTTAACACTGACAGTACTAAGTGTGGTACCAAGCAGTATTAAACGTGCCCGACGGTTCCTCGCACGTCGAAGGCGATCATTGTCCTCAAGGTTCCTCGCACGTCGTATAAACCTGCCCCGACCGTTCTCGCACGTCGTAGCGACTTGACCCACCTTTTCCTCGCACGCGTAAAATGCCCCGACGGTTCTCGCACGTCGTCCCCATAGGGACTTGACCAAGGTTACTCACTACGTCGTTACCTGCCCCGACGGTTTCCTCGCCGTTGTAGCGGACTTGACCAAGTTTCCTTCGCACGTCGTAAACTGCCCCGACGTTTTTTATATACCTCGCACGGCGTAAGCGACTTGACCACAGTTTCCTCGCAAGACGGGGAACGGTATGCCCCGACGGTTCCTCGCATGTCGTAGCGACGCTACCAAGTTTCCTCGCACGACGTAACCGGCCCCGATGGTTCCTTCGCCGTCGTATGCTGACTTGACCAAAATTCTCGACAGACGGTAATACCTGCCCGGACAGGTTTCCTCGCACGTCGTAGGCGGACTTGACAGGTTACTCGCACCGTCGTAACTGGCCCCGACGGTTCCTCGCACGTTTCGTAGCGACTTGACCAACTTTACTCGCACGACGGTAAACCTGCCCCGACGGTTCCTCGCACGTCGTCGCGACTTCTTGATCCAACTTTCCTCGCACGACGTATTCTGCCCCGACGGTTCCAATTCGCACGTCGTGACGACTTGACCAAGTTTCCTCGCACGGAGTAAACCTGCCCCGACGGTGTATGACCTCGCACGTCGTAGCGGATGATCTCTAATTTCCTCGCTAGACGTAAACCTGCCCCGACGGTTCCTCGCAGTCGTAGCGACTTGGAAAAAAAGTATGACTCCTCAAATTTCAGTGTCCTGTTCTGTCACTTTAAGTTTTTCCTCAATAAGTATATTTATAGGGGTATACTAATGGTCTGCGCTCACCTTGTGTGCCCGTCAGGGTGTGTAGCTGGCTTATGATTCGAGGTTCCTCATCGTTCTAGGGCCCGTCGTTAGACCAACCAAGGTTCTCGCACGTCCGTATAACATGCCCCGACGGATTGCCTCGCCGTAGTAGCGACATTTGACCAAATACTTTCCTCGCACGACTGTAAACTTGCCCCGGACGGTTCCTGCAGTTTCTGAGCGATCTTGACTGAGTTTTCTCGCACGACGTAAACCTGCCCCGACGGTTCCTCGCACGTCGTAGCGCCTGTGGAAAAAAGTGATGGACTCCTCAAAATTTAGTGTCTGTTCCTGTCACTTAAGTTTTTCCTCAATACAGTATATATAGGGGGTTACATGGTCACTAGTCTCCTTGGTGCCCGAGGGGGTATGGAGCAGGCTATCTGATTCGAAGGGTCCTAATCGTTCCTAGGCGTCCGTAGGTCCAAACCAAGGTTCCCTCGCACGTTCGTAACATGCCTCGACGGTTCCTCGCACGTCGCTAGCTGACTTCGATCAACTTTCCTCGCATGACGCGTAAACCTGCCCGAAGTTCTCGCACGTGTAGCGACTTGACTAAGTTTTCTCGCACGACGTAAACCTGTCCCGCCGGTTCCTCGCACGGCGTAGTACTTGGAAAAAAAGTATGACTCCTCAAAAAATTTTAGTGTCTGTTCCTGTCACTGAAGTTTTCTCTCAATAAGTTATTATAGGGGTGGTTTGGTAGCGGTTGGAAGGTTGAAGTCCCGGACACGAAGGCGGAATATCTCACGATTATATGTGTTCCGTGCTTGACGCCGATGGCAACTTCGCCCTCTAGTCGGTGCTTGCCTCGCAAGGGCCGGCTGGGCCTTGATTTAGAATCAAGCCTGCTTCGGTGACCCAGTTCCTTTTTAAAGAAACTTTTTTTAAAACTTATATAAAAAAGCTTTCCAAAAAAAGCTTTTCCAAAAAGCTTTTCAAAATAGCTTTTTCAAAAAACTAAACTTTTCAAAAAAAATAAATCTCGTAGGTATCGAGTCATCAAATTGCGCAGGTGGTGGGTTAGTTGCTAGTTGATCTTGCTTATGCTTTTACTTGAAGGAATTTGTTTCTCCTGTTGCTTGGGTTTTGCTCGTGACGATGATATCTTTCGTGTCTTACGATTCGTTGCTTGACGAGAAGTTTTCCGTGTTACCGATTTGTTGCTTGAGTTTTGCTCCGTGACTCCTCGTATGTCATGGTTACTGACGTTGTTTGGTCTTCGTTGCCGGGGACGGTTAGCGACTTTTTCCCTCTACGTGGAATGCATCGGCAAGTGGCATATATGTTGGTTCCGTTTCTTGATTTTCGCATCGTTCGGTGTATTCTGGGCGATTGTTTTGGATTTTAGTTGCTTGCTTGGTCTTTCGAGTGAGGGTGGCCTTCAAGTTGGGATGGCTTCGGGGATGATGTCCGTAAAGGTGCATGAGGTGGTGTTTGGTTTGTTACGTGTGGTTGGCTGCGGCGCTATTGCAAGAACTTCCATGCTGTCATACTTTTCAGTTATTGGACATGGCTGTGTTTCGCCTTGAACGAGTTGCGTGTTTACTGATTGAATACCTGATCAATGTATCGGGTTGATAGTTAAAGTTTCATTTTGTCATGGTTTGCATTTGCAGGCGATGAGGTGACATGATGCGCGTCTCTTTGATCCACCTTGTTGAAGGAATGTTTCAACATTGTGGCACATTGAGCATTGCTTGGTTCTTATAGAAACATATAGGGGCATGGATCTAACGATTCTTGTTTTGCCATCTTTATTAGCGTTTCTCGCTTTCTCTAAATCGACTTGTGCTACTGGTGGCTTGTCATTCGTGGT